>CAUYQV010081980.1:0-15169 GCA_963574575.1 Galagoides demidoff
CCCTTGGTTCTCTATTCTGTTCCATACATCTACCTCTCTATTTTTGTGCCAGTACCATGCTGTTTTGATCACTATGGATTTATAGTATAATCTGAGGTCTGGTAGCATGATTCCTCCTGCTTTGTTTTTATTCCTGAGTAACGTCTTGGCTATTCGAGGTTTTTTCTGATTCCATATAAAATGAAGTATTATTATTTCAAGATCTTTAAAATATGACAGTAGAGCTTTAATGGGGATTGCATTAAAATTATATATCGCTTTGGGTAGTATGGACATTTTAGCAATGTTGATTTTTCCCAGCCATGAGCATGGTATGTTTTTCCATTTGTTAACATTTTCAGCTATTTCTTTTCATAGAGTTTCATAGTTCTCTTTACAGAGATCTTTCACATCCTTTGTTAGGTAAACTCCTAAATATTTCATCTTCTTTGGCACGGGTTATTTTTTAAGAAAAATCAAGACAGATTTTTATAGTGAGGATGTGGGTACTGGGTGGATAAAGTGGATGAAAAGAGGCCTCTTATGTGTTTTCAGTTTCTTCTAATCAAATCTTTAAATATCTCCAGAAATAGGTATTGATTCTTGCTTATACATTAAGGTTGAAGACATTCATCAAACAGGCAGTTAGAAGATTAATATCTATTATTATGTAAACACAGGAAATTAGGAGTTGGGAGGCTTATCACCATGTCCTTGGTGTTTGCCTGTGTATTTGAGGTTAAGAAAATACAATAATATTCCCATTTTCCTTTCATGTAATATAATAAATATTTTATGTAGAGAGCAATTTTAATTAGTAAGAACTATTGCTTATAAGCATACAACATGCATGTATAGATAAACACACATACAGATATAGTCATATGTGGACAAAATACTTGGGGGTTTATGGCTAGATAAATACTTCACTTATGTACATGTATTTGGTGTAGAAAAATGGAAAAAGGAATGACTGGAATATTTTTTAGCTGTTTCTCTGGGTTAAAAATTCCTCTGTCATTTTCTTCGATATTAATACTATTTCTTTTCTTTCAACTGTTTGGCTTAGGTTGTTGAAGCTCTAGTTAAAATAAATTAGACTAGTTTAAAAACTCTGAATTCAAATTATTTCCCCACAAGCCAGCAACCTTGTGAACTTCCTCCAAATTATCATTATCCTGGGGGCTAAGTTCCCTCATGTACTCCCTGCTTCTCTGACTGGTGTCGAAGTCAAAGCTGTGTCAGAGGTTAAAAAACAAGTCTGAAAGTAAACTACTGAGGGCTACCTGCAAAATTATATGCAGGACAGGTCCACATATTAGCTCAAGAGTTAGCAATAATTCTACAATAAACATGCTATATATTCAGACAAGACGCTTTTGCATTAGCCATTTATCCTAGAAAGGTGTCACTCTTTCAAGACTCCCTCATTAAATAAGCTGCAAGAAAGGTCCTGGTCACAGCAGGGGATCACTTAACAGGGAGCTTTCACACTAGGAAAAGTGTTTAAATTCACAGCACTTGCACGCTGTTTAAGTTGCACTTAAGTTTCAATTTTCCAATCACATCACAATTTCTATTTTTTATGTTCTTTTTAAGCTTCTTAGTTTTTAGGCCCCTTTCTGCACCCAGCCTTTTGGCTTCTCTGTGCCACACTGGAAGTGGAAGAGTTGTCTTGGGTCACACATTAAATACACAAACACTAGTGAAAGCCAGTAACCAAAAAAAGGTTTGTGCATAATTTCTGCCATATCCACCATCAGACATAAGCGAAAATGTCCCCATGTGATCTACATGTGGCTTGTAGGCCTCAGGTGGAACACCCCTGGAGGGATCTCCAATCATGTTGGACCTTTCTGAGTTCATGTGCCTTTGTCAACGCCTCTGACCCTTTGTATCCTTCAGTAAAGTAGCTTGCAGTTATAATCATGATGCATTTGTTAAATAGGACTCTCGTTCCCAGTGCCTGTTTTTGTTAGGCTTATCAAAGATCAATTGACAAGATATGGCAGGGTTCATCTCCAGGTTCTCTATTCTGTTCCATAGATCTAGATCTCTATTTTTGTGTCAACACCATGATGTTTTGATCACGATAGAGTTATGGTATAACCTGACATCTGGTAACATGATCCCTCCAGCTTTGTTTTTATTGCTAAGAATTGTATTGGCTATTCAGGGTTTTCTTCTGGTTCCATATGAAATGAAGTACTATTTTTTCAAGTTCTTTGAAGTATGACATTGGTACTTTGATGGAGATTGCATTAAAGCTGCTTTGGGTGTTATGGACATTTTAATAATGTTGATTCTTCCCGGACATGAGCATGGTATGTTCTTCCATTTGTTAGCATCTTCTGCAATTTCTTTTCTCAGGATTTCATAGTTCTCTTTATAGAGCTCTTACACATCCTTTGTTAGATGAATTCCCAGGTATTATATCCCTTTGGAGCTATGGTAAAAGTTATACAGTCTTTGATTTTATTCTCGGCTTGACCATTGTTGACATATATGATGGCTACTGATTTGTGTGTATTGAATTTGTATCCTGAGACACTACTATATTTCTTGATCACTTCTAAGAACTTTGTAGTTGAATCCCTGGGATTTTCTAGATATAAGATCATGTCATCTGCAAAGAGCAAGGGTTTGACCTCCTCTGTCCTCATTTGAATGCCCTTGATCTCCTCCTTTTGCCCAATTGTAATGCCTAGGGCTTCCAGCACTGAGTCACTATTTAATAAATGGTGGAGAACTAGTTAGCCACATGTAGAAGGCTGAAACTGGATCCACACTTCTCACCATTCACAAAAATTGATTCTCAATGGATAAAAGATATAAATTTAAGATACAAAACAATAAAAATTTTGGAAAAGATTGTGGGGAAAACACTTGAAAATATTGGCCTGTGAAAATGTATGAGGAAGATGCCCTGCCCTGGGTAATTGCAATAACACTAAAAATAAATACCTGGGATATGATCAAACTAAAAAGCTTCTGTACTGCTAAGGGTACCAGAACCAAAGCAGACAGACAGACTTCAGAATGAGAGAAGATTTTTGCATGTAATGAATCTGACAAAGGTCTAGAGTCTAGAATCTATAGAGAACTCAAATTAAACAATAAGAAAAAGAAAACAACTCAATCTCTATGGGGCTTAGAGACTTGAACAGAAACTTCTCTGAAGATGATAGATGAATGGCCAATAAACACATGAAAAGATGCTAATCATATTTAATCATCAGAGAAATGCAAATCAAAACCACTCCGATATATCACCTAACTCCAGTAAGATTAGCCCACATCACAAAATCCCAAATCTGCAGATTCTAGCATGGATGTGGAGAAAGGAAACATTTCCACTCTGCTGGTGGGATTGCAAACTAATAACCTTTTGGAAAGAATTCTCAAAGAACTGAAAGATGACCTTCCATTTGATCTGGCAATCTCATTACTAGGTATCTACCCAGAAGAACAAAAAGCATTTTATGACAAAGACATTTGTACCAGAATATTTATTACAGCTCAATTAATAATTGCCAAGTCATGGACATAACCCAAAGGCACGTGAACCCATGAATGGATTAACAAGCTGTGGTATCTGTATACCATGGAATACTATTAAACCACAAGAAATGATTGATACTTTACATTTACATTTCTCATATTTACCTGGATGGAGTTGAAACACATTCCTAGTAAAGTATCTTAAGAATGGAAAAAAAAAATCGAATGTATTCAATACTAGTATGAAATCAACATATAAGCAATTACATGAAAGATAAAACACAAACATAGTCCAGCAAGGGGGAGGGGTGAGGAAGGAGCGGGAAGGGAAAGGGAGAGGGTGACTGGAAAGAGGAGGGAGGATAATTGGTGGGATCTCGTCTAATGTGCACGATGCAAGGGTACTGAGCAGACCACTTGGACGAAAGACTCTTAGACTAAATTTTACCTTGGAAGTGAGAATATTGTAACCCAAATATTTGTACCATCATATTAATTTGAAATAAAAAAGATATAATCATAATGCAAAATTGCTGTTCTATGTAAGTAATACCATAGAATGTGAATTGAGAAAGAGGACATACTTTAATCTCCACATCTTTCATAGTTACTATGATAACATGACTCTTAAATGTTATTACCCTTATGAGAAAAACATTGCTTAAGGTATAATCACAATCCTAACTAGGTCCCTCACAAATATAAGAGAAAGAACAGAATTTACAAAAGTAAACATTTTCCTTCTTAGAAGAAGCTTATTACTTATTCTATCATAAAACTACTGTTCAGTATTTTAAAAAGGAAAAAAATTCCGTAAAATAAACTGCTGATGTTAATGCATTTTCTTCCATTATTTTTTCTGTACATCAAAGTTAGCAATTTTTGAAGTTATAATAACAACGTTTTACTGTATGTTATAATGATTTTCGTGCTGTGATAGGCTCGCTCTCTAAAAGCATCATGTAAGTCACCAACATTGAATGTATACATTATACATTTTTCTTAAACATTTAAACTATTTTCCATCATTAGCTCTGATAAAATTGCCATGTGTTAACATTTTATAGATTCGCAGCATACCTGTTGTTCATTCTGCCCCTAATTATGATTATCTTCTTTAGGAAGTCGTCTTCCTGGCATAAAATGGGCAAATGTCCAGAGCCATGTTTCAGTACTCCTCATTCCTCTGCTCATAGTGATAATTTTAGGTTGGAAACCTACACCAAGGCAGGCAAGAAGCTCCCCTACTCATAGTAGACTGGCCCGGAGGTGGGCACCCTAGTGAAGCTGAATATCTCTCTTTAGGATTTTTAACAGTGTGTCAAAAGGAACAATTCAGTTCCTCTCTAGTAGTAGAAAATGAGACTGTCAGGGTGCCACCAGTGGTGTTCCCCACTTCATGGAAGAATCTGCTCAGCAGAAAAAAAAAAAAAAAGACGGCAAAGTGAGGTTGACATGAAGTTACTGACGGCAGCCTATCAGTTTGGGTTTTCGTTTACACTGCAGCCCAGCCACAGTTACATGTGTCTTCCAGGGCCGGCTGCTTTTAGCCTTAAACACACTTAAATAGAATTTCTGTTCCTTTAACTAGGAAAGCGCTGACAAATACGATATATTTAATGTCTAATTTATTCCAGGAATTCAGGTGTTATTTTTAAATATACCTTATCAGCATTTGATATACTCATTAACATTGCATTTGATGTTTTCAGCCTTTGTTTGTTTTATTGAACATTGTGTGTGGCATTTGGCATGTAATTTTACTGTGATTTGCATTCTTTAGCATTGTAAAGTACATTTATTATCATTTTTTGTGTAGTGCCCTCTTTTCCTAAATTCAACCTTGTCAGGAATTCAAATCGCAACTCTTGCTTTTGGGGGATGACAAAATTGTGATTGTTTTTACTTTTGGATACTCTGAATCAGTTTATTACAATGAGACTCTGTTATAGTATACAGAGTTGGATTCTTCTTCAAGATCACATCTGAAAGTACTCATTTTAATGTAACAGTTTAGTCTATCTACTGTTATTGATGTAGCCATTTGGCAGAAGTTCAATTATATTATTTCATTGTGACTTCTAAGTCTATACACGTCTCTTATATACATCTCTTGCCTTATGGTCCATTTGGCTTCATGTACATGTGCACACTTGGGTGTGATGCCTGCCGTGCATTCATGGTGCATTTCTGATAATGAGGATGATTTGTATTTTTTGCTACTGTGGTTATCTTTTTAGAGATACTTTTCATCTCCTCTTTCTTGAGACTTAATTTTCCTTCAGGAATAGTAACATTAGCACGTTTCTTCTTCTCTTATCTCTACTCTTTTCCCCCATGATTTGATTTTCGTCAATGCATTATTTTTCTTAACGTTTGCTTATTTTTGCATACTCAAACAAACTTATATGTCTATTAATCTATTTCTACCTCTTCACAATAGATCTGATCACTTCTCCGGCTCTTAAAATTGAGAAAAATCAGCATATTTAACTTCCCTAGCCCATCTTTCCAGTTTAGTTTGATATACTCTCAGAGTATGTGACATGGTTTACGATGTCGTGGACTTTAATTTCTATGTTATTTTATTTTTTAAAATGTCGTGACTGCATAAATGATCATGCGAGACACAGATTGACAGTACATGCTGCAAGAGGTGAGGGTAACCATAGGTGCAGGATAGCCCTGAGCACTTCTCACAGAGTCCTTTTATTGAGAAGATACATCATAGGCGGAAAGATTACTAAGCAAAGACATGCATGGGTTGCGTGCTTGGGGAAATGATCTCATAGGTGCCAACAGAGTATGTACTCAACAAAATGATCTTCAAAATACTAAATTTTCTCCACTAATCCTTTAAGGAACTGTCATAAAATGCTTAATGTTTAAAAATAGACTTACTACTACAAAATTGATCTTTGCTTCTCCAGAATTACTGAGTTACTTGGTGGCTTGCCTTCCAAGTCACAAGAGATTTCCAGGCTTGCCAGGAGAATGTCTTATTCTCGGTGATTCCTCAAATGAGTTATGATATTGGTGACTGTTGTATGTAGTAAGTATGATGTTCAATCTGTTATATAAAAATATTTTTGTATATAATATGTGTATGTCATTTATGGAGTACATGTGAAATTTTGCTGCATTATGAAGAATGTGTAGAATGTGTAATAACCAATTTAAGGTATTTAGGGTATACATCACCATGTATACAAAAATATTTTTGTTTATAATATGTGTATATCATTATGGAGTACGTGTGAAATCTTGCTGCATGAAGAATGTACAGAATGTGTAATGACCAATTTAAGGTATTTAGGGTATACATCACCCACGTATTCATCATTTCTATGTGTTGGGTACATTTCAAGTAATTTCTTCCAATTATGAACATTACAATACATTATGTTAAATATAGTCTCTCTCGTCTGCTATCAAATATTGGAACACATTCTTTTTATCTAACTGCATGTGTGTACCCGTTAACAAACTTCTATTCATCCCCCATGACCCACATATCAGCCCCAGTCTCTTGTGTCTGTCATTCCACTTTGTTCCTCCAAATGGTCCACTTTTATTTTGAAATTTTCATTATTAATTTGAGTTTAATGGTTAATGTAAGGATACAAACAACTACATCACAATTTTTGAATTTGTTAGATAGAGTCCCTCTTGAGCTATGTCCTGCACCCAAAAGGTGTGCCCCCCACTCCTACATTGTGTTCATTCAGTAAAAGCACCCCAAACACCCCTCTCCAGTGCCCCTGCCTCCGTCCCCTTCCCCCAAGTTGAATTGAAATGAGTTTTTATCCCATATGGGCATGAATTAGAGTATTTAATGGCTTTGTATTAGTACTGAGCAGATTGGATATTTGCTTTTCCATTCCTGTGATACTTCACTGAGAAGAATGTGCTTCAACTCCATCCAGGTTAATACAAAAGATGTGAAGTCATCATCTTTTCATGGCTGAATAGTATTCCATGGTGTACATATACCACAGCTTGTTAATCCATTCCTGAATTGATGGGCATTTAGGTTGTGTCCTCTTCTTGGTGATTATAGACTGAGCTATGATAAATAACTTAGTGCACGTGTCCTTATGATAAAATAATTTTTTTCCTTCCGGGTAGATACTTAGTAGTGGGATTGCAGGGTCAAATGGGAGATCTAACATGTGATCTACTTTTTAAGCTCTCACTTGAGTGTGAGACTATGTGATATTTATCTTATGGTGCCTGACTTATTTCACTTAATATAATGACCTTCAGGGTCATCCACGATGCTGCAAAAGACATGATTTCATTCTTTCTTAGGGTGAAATAGTACCCCATTGAATAAATACACCACATCTTCTTTATCCATTCATCCATTGATGGATACTTAGGTTGATCTCATACCTTTGCTATTGCAAATAGTGCTGCAGTGTGTGTGGGGGGTGCCTGTATCCCTTTGGTACACCAATTTCTTTTCGTTTGGATGGATACCACTAGTGGGATTGCTAGATGGTATGGTATTTTATTTTTAAGTTTTCTTACAAGAAAGCCATACTGTTTTTTCTAAAAGCAATAATAATTTACATTCCCACCAAAAGTTATAAGAGTTTCCTTTTCTCTACATCCTAGCCAACATGTTATTTTTTGTCCTTTTCATAATATTCATCTTAATTGGAGGAATATCATATTTCATTCTGGTTTTAATTTGCATTTCCCTCATGATTAGTGAGGCTGAGCATTTTTTTACTTATCTGTTGGCCAAACTTATAAGTATTAGTTGGGGAAATGTGTCTCTTTGTGGCTTATTCCCATTTTAATAGAATTATTTGTTTTGTTTTTTACTGTTGAGTTTTTCTAATTTCTCAGATATTCTGGATGTTAGCCCCCTGTTAGATGGGTACTTTAGTTCCAAGATAAATATAGTCAATGCTTACCACCAGCTATTTTGTTATAATTTATTCAGTTTTCTCTTGATTGGTTGAAGTTTGTCTCCTGGTAGAATACTGAAAAGGGTTTATGAAAAAAATGTACTCTGAAAACTGCATGTTCAAAATTATGTATCTGCTGCCTGAATACATAATGATGGATGGGCTGAATATAAATTTTTTGGTCACTCTTTCATTGAAAATTCTGTAGGTTTTATACTACTGCATTTATGAGTTCATTTCAGTGGTGAAGTCAGAAGGAGGACTATTATTTCCCCATTATACGTTATTTGACTTTTTTGTCTGGCTGAGGACCAAACATTTTATTGATCTTTCAAGTATTGTAATAACTTTTTGTAATATGTCTTTGTGTTGATATTTTTTGTAGGTTTTTTCCTAGGCCATAATGGAACCCTTCTGTATATTTCTTACATATTCTTTAATTCTTGACTTATACCTTTAACATTTTTTCTCTCATTAGTTGTTTTTAGAGATACAGATTTTCATGTATTGACATTTTTGCTTGTGTTCTAATTCATTTATTTTCTTTCAAAAATTTGTATTAGCTCTTTTCATTTTCATCTTCTACCTGTGATATTATTTTACCCCAAACAATGTCTTTTCTCTTTGTGTTCTTTCATATTTCCTTCTTTACAAAGATGATTTTAATTTTTCATCATCCCATCTTCCTTCCAAGATTTACATACTTAAGACTGAAGTCAAAAGTATTTCAGAATTCTGTAAATCCATATTCCCAAGTTCAGCAGTTATGCAAACTATATTTTTATTTTATTTTTTGTTGTTATAGGGTAATATAAAGCTAGGCATTTGACCATGATTTTCATCTGTTCTGAATAATAGGTATCTTGTATTAGCATCGTTTGACTTTTTCTTTTCCTTTTTCTCCTGTGCTCCTTTTTGATAGTGTTACTTTTTCTAGATTCCATGCTAACTCCTTTAATTTTTTACATATTGAAAGTTTCAGTTACTTTTGTATCATCTAGTAATAGGAGATTCAGATTGAGTGAAGAAAGAAAAATATCTAATTATAAGAAGTGTGGGGTACTATCTTCCTTAAAGCCAGTCTACTCTGAATCCTTAGTGGCTAAGAGTGGAAAAGAGCATCAGATAAGTAATGAATCACTACAATTTAGGTCTTTATATAGATAACTCTCTCCTAATGAAGAGTGGCTATATATCTGATTTTCTAAGATAGTATTCAATGCAAGTAGCATAAAGGAATGAGAACATAAGTTTCACTATAATATAAATATAAACTTTATCGATTAAAAAAAGTAGAGAAATAACATAATATCTTGGCTTTTGGTGATCTCCCCATGGCCATTGCAGAGGGATAATGCCTATATAACTATAGGTAAGTGTCAAAGCTCAAAACATCCTGCTGGTCCCAAGATGCTCTTGATTAGAGAGAGTTTGAATTTTAGTATTACCCAGACTAGGGAAAGAAGGAATTAAACCTTCGTAGGTAAATTTATAATTTTAAGTGGGATAATAAGACTTTACATTTACATTGCAGTTACATTTTATAGAGTTATGTTTCCTGATCATTTTACTTTCAAAATCTCCTGAAAAGTAGGCATTACTATTCATGTGGTATAGATATAGAATAATATATCCATAAATGCTATGTCTTCAGGCTTCACTCTAAACTACTCTAAGAGCTCAAATGTGAACTCTACGGTCCTTATGCTTTCCCTAACAGCAGAAATGATTAAAAGTACCACATGAGTAGTCCAAGAGAAAAAGGGAGGGTAATAGGTGAAAGTGATGTATTTTTTCTTTTTGAGACAGAGTCTCACTTTGTTGTCCTCAGTACGGTGCCATAGGGTCAGAGCTCAGAGAAACCTCAAACCCTTGAGCTCAAGTGATCCTCCTGCTTGCAACTCCCGAGTAACTGGTGCCCACAATGCCCTGCTATTTTTAGAAACAGGTCTCACTGTAGTTCAGGTTGGTCTTGAACTCCTGTGCTCAGGCAATCCACCTTCTCAGCCTCCCAGAGTGCTAGGATTATAGGTGTGAGCCACCAAGCCTGGCCTGACAGTGATATTTGTAAATCAGGTTGTCTTTCACTAGAACTGGGTTGTATCCATTTTTTAATGTTGACTGTGTGAAATTATAACTTTTGTCACTGAAAGTAACTTTCAGAGATTTTTAAAGATATTTTACAGCCACTTCTCATTTCTTCAGGAAATAAAGGACTATTATCACTAATTAAGCAACTTGATAAAACTAAGGCTCAAGGAATTTGTGTGATCTATCCACTAGCAAATAATTAAATGGGGATTAAAACCTTGGAAAACTAGTTTTAATAAAGCAAGATAAAATGTATCATCTTTTAACCAAATTATAAAAATATATTCCTACATTTAGACAGCTTAAAGATTATCTTTTCTTAATACTTTAGGCTTTGGGGAAGACTTGAAAAGCAGAGGTATAAGATTTTTCCAACTGAATATAATTTCAACTAATAGATTAGATGATCGAACCCCAAAAATCAATCTATCTGTGCTTAAATCCATTTTACACTTAAGATGGAGAGAGGAAAAACAAAAATAAAAAACAACCTGAAAAACCCTTCCTAAAAAATTCTCACAGATTAAATAGAAATGGATCACAGGCATATCAATAAATATGCCCTTATATTAGTTGAACATGTCAATAAAGGGATAAATTTTAAAAGCAGAACAATTAATTGTCTTAGATCTCCAAGTCATGGAGAGTAGCTCTAAAATGTTTAAGGAAAATCTAAATAGAATCTTCTATTATTTCTTTCTCAATTTTTTTTCTTCAAAAAGGAGATGGTATCAGTATTCCTACCACAAAGACTGTTACAAATTCTAGATAAGATAATTTAAATAAAGCCCTTGGTACAATTTCAGGCACATAGAAAGCACTTGATAAATGTTAATTGTTGTTGTTCATTTCGTTTTCCTTATAAAAATGCGGGACATATTGTGCCTTATAAGAAAAGGACAGATCCTGGGGGAATGGTGGCATTTCTGCCCTGCTCTGTAAACACACGTAACAAGCTTCTCCCTGGACACTGTAGCCCTCAGTCACAGCCTCCTGCTAGTTAATATTTAGATGTTTAGATGTCCCCGTGTTTGTTGAACTTTGCACTGTTTTCATTCTTTATATTTCATGGAGTATTCCCTAACCTTTTCTTTTTCCTTTTGTTTCATGTTCAAAAGGTCTCTTCACACACCTGTCATATCTGTTGTCGTACACGATAAAGGCTAGATTTGGTTTGGACCATTAGTCTTTAGATGAAACACACAGGTATAATGTCATGATCTTTCAAAAACAATGTCCAGATGCAGTTCTTTGGAATCCTGTGATTTAGCAGAGGTTCCCATTGAGCCATTGGAGTGAGAAAGTAGGAGTTGTGGTGAAGCATCTACAAATAGGTACAAGAAAGAATGGATGCCCTACCATCCTCAGTTTGATTTGTTATATTTATTAGACTTCCTACCCCAATTTAAAAAGTAGTAAATAAAATAATAGAGTTTAAAATTAGAGAACATGATAGAAGAGAGACTTTTCTGGAAGCAAGAATATTAGACTCTCTTAAAAGTATATTAGATAAAATCTGCTCTTCTCAACATTTAGAATCATTTTCTATAGTCGTCAGTAACTACAGTCATTACTCTAATTCATTGAGAACATAGTTATCTTCTGTGCCTCTTACCTGTGTAGATCCTATGAGTTCTTCTGGTATTTAAACACTTTTATTACATTTTCTACATTGAAAAGTTTGGGACCTCCCAGATGGTATTAACCTCCTATGTCCCCAAGTCCTTCTTATGTTTCTCTACATGTAATAGGTACATATACTGGCTATGAAGTTATTCACGGACTTTCCATAATTTAATGGTATAATAATATCATGGTTAGCATAAAATTTGTGTTTTACAGGAGACAAACATGCTTTCCCCTACAGACAGACTGTTGTTATCCTAAATTTGAAGCTAGGTTTTAGTTAAACTTGAAATTAAAAAAGCAGTGATGTCGTAAAACCCCCTGGTTACCATGATTAGTCCTCATATGGCTTCAGTCTGTTTTTAATAACAAATCTGTTGTGAATATAGGATGACATGAAGCTGAACAGTAAAGATTTGTGGAAGGAAGTGGCATTTCCATAAAGCTGTTTTAAATAACATTGTCTTTGGTACAGATGCCAGAGACAGTTATAAAATGATTCAAGCAGTGAGTGCATTCTCTAATCATTAGTTGCCTGTCTGGAGCATTTTCATCTCAACTTATTTCAATACTAGATCAAGGAGACTTTGTGTGCTCCTGCTATAATATAGTCTAACATCATTTTTAACTCCATACCTAAAAAATGCAATATGTGAAAATGAAACATAAGTAGCTATTTAAAATATTCAGAGTATGATGCGCATGTGATTGGCATAAGACAATTTTTTAAAAAGACAACTTTTTAATTTTTAGAAATACTCATAGAGTATGTACAGAAGATTATTGGTAGAATCTAATGGGCATCTTTACAAATCTAAATTGTACTATTATTCAGTAACTTCTATGCTTGACTCTTATCCTTTTCCTAAATCTAATAATCAAAGATTCTAACAATGATTTAGAAGTATTCTGGAAGGACAAAAATAAAAGCAAGGCAAGTAATAGAAGAAAATATTTTGAAATTAATAGAAAACTAGTTGTATGTTTTCAAAATTAGCTACAAATTTAATAAAGTTATAATATAACACAAAGAAGATATATCTCACATAAGGAAATAATGTGTGCATACTGACATTGCTTTGAGGGTACACACACATGCAGTGAACTCAGCTTGTCTATAAATTGAACTAATTACTATAATTGAAGCTGTGGGGAATCTGGAGTCTGTGTTTCCATCAATAGGCTCAGATATAATTAACCAATAACTATGGAGGATGTGGTTCCACAGAGTTACAGATTTCTTTTTAGCATGTGCTTGAAGCACATCTGCTGTGCTATACTAAGACTAACAATCCAGCACCCTTCAAAATATTTGCAAAAGATTTGACTTCTCTAGGTTTATATACTTACAAAATGACTAATATTTTCCCTCCCTTGGTTTGAAAAGTGTTTCCTTTGATCTAATTTATCCAATTACTTATATCACCTTCACACACACACACATGCGCACACATACACTCTTCCTTATTACAATATGTACCAAACCAAGCACAATAAAAATTCATCAAGAGGCTGGCATGTGTCCAGATGAGGCCTTCTATTTCATTGTACATCTTCATTTGTTAATAATTAAACATCAGGCTTGACTTCACAGACTTTGGGAGTCGTCAAATTTGCAAGGACTCAGATGCATATATGAAACGCTTTTGTGAACGTGACCAGTCATTACTTACACTCAATTAATCTGTATCTGTCATCTATCTCATTAGCCCTGAATAAAAGCTTTCATTATGTTTCTTATTCCATAGGAGTCCGTGTAAACTAGGTAGTCTAACTTCTCACCCTTTCACTTCCTTTCCCAGATCTTAAATATACTATTAGTCCCATTACAACTATTATTGCTGCTCCTACTGCCTCTACTACTGAGCAGGGGAAACTGAGTGTTGGAGAGTCAATTCTGCCCTTTCTTTACTCACTCAAATGCAAATTTACTGAAAGCCTATTTTGTATGTAAGTCCGTGTGGTAGATACTTTGGCTATACAGAGAATACGTTCTTATCCCTGCCTCAAAAGAAAAAAAATTGCTATGGTCAAGAAGAATGACAGATATCACACAAAGTCCTCTAATCAAGACAAATTAAAGCAAGTTGATGGTTGACTGCACTATACTGAAAGCTCTGATGCACTTGGCTTTAGTATAGGACAACTGGTCTCTGATACAATTTAGTTGAAAGACATCAATGTGTATGCATACATAACATGATAAAATATAACAACTTTTAAAAAAGGAACTAAATTTTCATGTGGGAACACATCATCATTAGAATAATGGAATTTTCATAATTTTTTTATCAGACAGCTTGCTTAATTCCAATTGAAACTCAAAAAGTGCTACTGATCTTTGGTAATAGATGTCATATAGAAGTAAAGAGATGCTCAAATAAAGAGAGAAAGAGGGGGAAGTGGAAGGGGTAGGAAAAGATACTCAAAAGCTGTTCTAGAAAAAATAACAAACTCAAGAACTTAATTTGACTTTGCATCCTCTTGATTATATTCACATGAGATCCTTTTCTAACAACTCTTTCAATTTCCTGATATGAAAGTGCTTAAATAAAATGCACTCAAGGCATATGATTTTTAGTTATCCAGAAAATGGTTTTATTTGTTTGTTCACTTTTCAATTTGGACAATAAGTCATAGAATCAATTTTTTTTAATTACTTAGAATCACTATATGATAATTAAGTTGCGATGCAAATATAGATGTACATTTAAATTCCTAATATGATTAAAGAATATATATTCAAAATTTCATTCAACTAAGAGAAGGGAATTGAAATACTATATTTTTAGGTATAACATTGTCATTTACTTATGTATTTATTTGTTTTAGAGATAGAGTTTTATTCTGTTGTCTGGACTAGAGAACAGTGGCAGTGGCACTATCACAGCTCACTATAACCTCATAACCCTTGAACTCAAGTCAACTTCCTGGCTCAGTCTCCTGAATAGCTGGGACTGTAGGCACATCCTACCATGCCCTGCTAATTTTTAAAGATTTGGGGGAGTTATGGAGTCTTGTCATGTTAGTCAGGCTATTCTTGGACTCACGGC
>CAUYQV010081983.1:0-37956 GCA_963574575.1 Galagoides demidoff
GACTAGCTTGAGCCCAGGAGTTGGAGGTTGCTATGAGCTGTGATGCCATGGCACTCTACCCAGGGGGATAGCTTGAGGCTCCATCTCAAAAAAAAAAAAGTATATTTTGGGTTCTTGGCTATTGGAATGTTTTACTGATGGTTCTGGGGGTATCCAACCTTTTTTCCTCAGCTTCATATTGGAAGAATGAGAGTTGTCTTGGGCCACACATTAAATACACAAACACTAATGAAAGCTAATTTAAAAAAAAAATCTGTACATAATTTTCACCGTATCAGACACCACAGATAAGCAGAAAAATGTCCTCTTAATTCAGCATGTGGCCTGCCGGCAGCAGGTTGGACAGGCCTATAAGCACTTTTAAGACAGGTGATGATATGTCAGTCCTGTGGAATCAAACATGCCTTTGGTGGCACCTAAATGCGGACATGATGAATGATTATAGTAGCAAAGGATGTCATTGGATTGGTTGTCGCACTGTCATAATGTGACCTGTTATTGAGTTTAACTTGTGAGTGCTACACAAAGCAGCTAATGATTCTCTCATTTGGATTACTAGGTCCACCATGGTCCTTTTAAGACAAGCACAACTGCAGACAACTCTATTTCCCACAGATGCTAATTTGCTAAGTGTCTTTACAGTATATGAGGTTATGGGGAGATAAAAGGCAGCTTTTTCTTACCTTTTTTTTTTTTTTTGGACCCAGGAGTGCAAGTTGCTGGGCCACCTGAATTCTCAGGAGAAAAATGAATTGACTTACCAAGTGTTCGGGTGTCCAACCTGCACTCTGTAGCTGCATGCTGATTTTGTGAGGACTTTCAATTCTCTGTGGTGTCAGATATTATGAAAAGTATGCACAGGCCTCTAGTTTTTATTTTATTTTATTTGCTCATGAGCTTTCTTTAGTGTCTGTGTATTTACTATGTGGCCCAAGGCAACTTTTATTCTATTCTACCAAAAGTTGGCAGAAAAGAAAGAAAAGTTGGACACCTCTTATTCACTTAATGCAATTACATCTCCATATTTATTTATCTTGTTATTAAAGCATTCCTATAATTTCACTGATAATCAGGGTGTGTCCTTAAAAACTTTTTTTTTTTTTTTTGTGCAGTTTTTGGCCGGGGCTGGGTTTGAACCCAGCACCTCTGGCATATGGGGCCGGTACCTCACTCCTTCGAGCCACAGGTGCCTCCCCTGTCCTTAAAAACTTTTACAGAACTACATATAGTGCAAACTCAGACAAATTGCAACTGCTCTTTTAAATACTAGATCACTGGGACAAGGTGGCTCTATTGTGTTCCCTGCCCTGGCAAGAAGCTGAATATAACTTAAAACCTAGTATGAGAAATTAAGAAATACACTATTGTTTTCTGGTGAGTTTGTCTTTTGGTTTCTCCCATTACTCGATTTACTTTTAATCAAATTAAAAAGACTTACAAAATCAAATGATATCTTAATTTCAACGTACTTTTAAATTTCTATGCAAATCCTAGAAAAGGAAGAATTTATTGGTGGTATGAGTTGAGAATGGTATTAACCTAATCCTCCTAAATCCATAAAAGTAACCTAGGAACAGCTACATCATTTCCGCACATTTACGTACAATAAGGAAATCCTAGTATGTGCTAAAAATCCCAACAGGGGTCTTTCCCTCGTTAGTGTATTCTTAAGAGAAAACACAGGCTTCTTTTTACATATGCCACAACTTGCACGAAGGTAAAGATGGTCACAAGGATTTTTATCCCTTAGAATCTCTACCCTGCCCACATAATTGAGGTTATTTGGCTCAGAATCAACAGCCCAGAGGAGGCAGCAGCACTTGGTGACTTCTAAAGCCACACATGCTAGTTTACATGTCTACTTTGGAGTTTCTCTTTCTCCTCCCATTCCCTAACATTAAAGATTTCCCCAAGGCCCAGTTCTAAAATCCTCTGCCCTCCTCTCTAATCTCTTTTCCCTGGAGAACTGAAGTTTTCCCAAAGTTTCATCTATCAGTACAATTGCTCAGATCTTAAATCTCTGTCTCTACCACTGACCTCTCTTCTTAATTTCAGTCCTTTTATTGCTACTTACAGCTGCATTTGGATATCCTGCCCCCCAACTAGCTGTAAATAACTTACTCCTTCTCCTTTGATTATTTTTTATCTTGCTGCATACTCACATTTAGGTCCACTCTGATTCCTGTGCTTTGGGGAAGCAGTGGGAAAAGGAATTTGGCAGCTGCTGGGCAAGATTGATTCAGGATCGCATAGCCACCTAGATAGCTTGGCTCAGACAATTAGCATACCAAACCACAAAATACAATTTGTAACCCCCCTGCAAGGAAAGGTATAGAATGAGGACTATCTTTCATATTTAGGAATTCCAAATAATTGATGAGTTAAAAGAAAAAAGAATAATTGGGGTTTTATAATTTGTTACAATTTAGAGCTTTAATACCATGTATATTGAATGCAATTAGAGAGACAGAAAGAAAGGAAGGAAGAGAACACAGTGTATTTGGCACGCTTCCTGTCAATCTGATAAAGAATTGAACGTGCCTTTGTGCTTTTATATCAATGTTCTTAACATCCAGTAACTTTTCTTCAGCTTTTTCTTGTAAATCTAATGACATCTTTGCAAAGTAAAAACAGGACCCAGAAATAGAAAAAAAAAAAAAAAGAGAATTACACTTTAAAAGTTCCATGAAGTCAGTCTATATGCTTGTAAAACTAAAGTATGGAATATGAGGCAGTGTGAGCTATAAAGGAATTTATTCATCTTAGTTATGAGATTTTACTTGATTTACAAAGCATTCTTTTCTGAATGGCACCATCTGTAATTTAATTCCATAATAATGCAAATGCATAGCAATACCACCTTATCAGAAACTGCTACTTATGTTAAAGAAACCTTATAAAGTAAAAAAAAAGTCTGCATTTTCTGTCCAAACAATAGATGAAGAGACTAGGTATTTTAATATCTCTGTAATCTGTAGAACACACTTGTTTCAAAAGAAAGCCATACCTCTCATGTTTTTTCAAAATGACTTTAGAACCCATGTATTTACATGCACGAAACCGGTGATAAGAAATCTCCTCTTCATAGCTTTCATTCTCCAAGAGGCCCAAACTTAATTATAGGCCAAAATACTTGGCCTTTGTAGGGGGTAACACATTTTGTTTTTGACATTTCTTGACACTTATTTTTTGGGTAAATCATGTAAGGAAGGGATGGAGAAGAAGTAATGGTGGTAACATCCAGCAGTGATCACCTATTCTTTTTCTCCTTTAGCAAACCAATAGCTATGGACTAACAGGTTCCAATAATTTCTCTGGGCCATCTGAGCATTTGGAGCAGGCCACAAGATACCCTATCAGCCTGGGTCTACAACAGCCCTGTGGCCATCTTGGGTCTGAAAAAAGTCACCCCTCAGGTTTCCCTAGATAAGCCAAGAGTGTCCCAAGCCCTCTTCCTTCCATTCTAGACCCACATGTTCAGAGATACCCCATAATAGTGCAATGTATTAGATGTTATCATAAACGACTCTGTAAATGTTGTACCTATGATAGTCAACATCCTCTGACAGAGCAGGCTATTCCTAAAAACAGCAGCTAAGGCTAGTAAAGACCTGTAAGTCAATCAAGCTCCCTCCTATACACAAAAAATTAAAGAAACATTGAAGAGACTAGCATGCAAGCTCATTCGTGCTCATCTCAATCTCTCACCTCCTTTTCCATTTCATTTTGGCCTTAAAAAACATGTTACTCTCATTTGGTTTTTTACTGTGTTACTAAGTTAAGAGAATAGCAAAGTGATTCAATAGGACAGTGATTCTTGGCTGAAATAAATGCTACTACACCTATGAGTCTTCCAGCTTCCCCTTTTCTATCTACTGTCTTTGAAAATGCACCCAAAAAACAGCAGGGGGAGAAAATGGCCAATGACATTTCTGAACTAGATATGCATCAAAAAGTTGATGACAGACAAAAGAATAAGTTGCAGAGCATTTATAAACCTCCTAAATTCAATCTATTGCCTTTTTCCTACCTTCAGGCTTTTCACAAGTGAGTACAAAGCCTTTGACAAGAGAGAAAAGTAGTATTGTAGAGATTCAAATCCCACCTAAATCTAGGGAGTTAGGAGAGTGAGTCTGTCAGATAGAAGACTTCCTATGTACTTGGTGGGGGGAAAATCCTGTTAAGTGTACCTTTTTATGTTCATGAGAGAAAGGCCTACCATCCATCACAATAAGAAAAGCAACCTAGGAAGCTGAAAATTACCCTTTGTCAGTCACAGTATCTTAACAGAAACAGCTGTTTGCAGAACGACTTGCTTTGGGAAAAATAACCCTTAAATACCCTCTTCTCAAATACAATTATAACTGGATTACTTTTTCAAAGACATATGCTCACTGATCTACTAGACCACCAAGAGTTAAGAGTTAAATATTAAATAAAGAGACCACACAGGTGATTTGTTTGTAAAGAAAAATGCTATTATTCCCTTTTTAATGAGCATGTGTGTTAAATGAAAAATCCTATGATAATATTGCCCCACTGTAACACACTTAAGTGCATAGACTTGGCTTCTTGTAGGAAGAAATGGTGATTTTAAAATGACAAATCACATGTTCTAGGTTGCTTCGTTCTTGCTAAGAAAAACCTGAAAGAGCTAAAATTGAGTCAGCAGGAACATAAATTGAGTATTAGCCAGATAACAGTATCCTAATGGAAAATTCCCCACTTTCTTCCTCTTACAATTCTGTCTCTACAAAATGGATATAATCCACATCGTTTCTCCTTCAAATATTGAGTCATCTATAAATGTTGATATATATACAGAAAGAGCAGCTTCCTTAAAATTCTGCATACAAATTTTAATTGAAATTTAAGATTCTGGCATGAAAGTTTCCGGGAGAAGTCTTTAATAAACCATTTCCTAAATATATTGAAGGCAAAATTAATGTGGCTGAATACAGACCCCTTTGACGAGGGCCAGCCAAGTACCTGACCACTGTAGTTAGCACTGCAACCACCTTCTACTATGCCAGCTCTGTTTTCTAACAAGTCCCATATGCTCACAGGCAGGGCAATGAGTCTGGTACAAACCAGATATTGAGTTTGAATAGGCAAGAAGATAGGAAGAAGGCAGAGGAATTTTCTTGCCTTACCTTCGTTAACAAAGTTTTTAAACTATACTCTTCAAAAGACGAAGGGAGGTTTGGGCACAACAATCACACTGTTGTTCTGAAATAGCCCACTAAGATAACTTGATTCCCAGAATAAAAACATTTTAGCGCTGAACTGAATTTTAGTAAATATCCTGTGCACCTTTATCTTACACAGAAAGAAAGTGAAGGCCAAAGGGGTGAGGTGCGGTGTGGCCTAATCCACAAGCAACACAGTAAATACAAATACCGTTTCCTGCCTCTCACTTCCCAATATGGATTATCAGTTCAAATGACTTTCCTCTGTAAAGATTTTCCTGAAACTATCTCTCCACCTGCAGTCCCATTTCTCTCTCTCTCCTCTGTACCCTCACCTGCACCTTGCACTCAGTTTTACCTTAGCACTTATCACTGTATAATCAAAACTGTTTGCATGCCTGTCTCCCTGGGAGACTTTGAGCCTGTACAGAGGCAAAACTGCATCTTCCTCACCTCTGAATCTCTAGGGATATGCCCCGTGCCTGGCGTAGCCACTCCATACAAATTGGCTGAACTATGTGAGAATGATTTTATGGGGCATAACGCTAAGCCTGCCTCAGACTCCTTATGGCTTCTCTTGCTATTTCCTTTCATAAACTCTTTCTTCGCTCTCTAAGAAGAGAACAATAGTCAACATATGATTGAGGCTATTCCTGGTTGTCTGTTTCAAATGAACCGTTATTCTATTCATGTCCAGAAAACAGCTCCTTCCTAACTTTTCTTTTGCTATGAATATAAACACTGAGGAATATATGATCATCATAGCTAAAAAATCTTGGTAATTTAGTATATACAATTTCACCAGAAATGACGTAAACCCATGAGGCATGCAGACGTGCAAATTCAGTCTAATTCCCGGGGGTCTCTGGCCTCAAGGGCCCCCAGGATACACAGCCCCACTGGACAAATAAAGGAGCCAGCAGCAGATCTGTATCTAATCAGCACTTGGGCCAGCCCAAAGAGAGCCCTGCATTTCCACCCTCCGCTTAGAAGAAATTGCCTTCTCTAAATGCCCCACCCCCGCCCTGAATTTCTCTGAACAAGTTGCAAGTCAAATTCCCTGAAGCTACTTAGACAAAGGTGGAATACAGGGCTTTAGGAAAATCACAGTGGGTGGGGCCTTCTTGTGGATCTCCACTGCATACTCTGACTTACAAGAAAAGTGTTCCTGGCTTTACTTCAGGACCTACGTTCACCTTCATTTACAATGAACGTTTATTTTCAAGTAATCAAGAGCTTGAAATTTTTCTTTGCAATTTTTGAAGATCAAATAACACTAAAAATCCTCGTTGCTGTCCGCAGTGGAAAATCTGCTTCCTGCCTCACCCCACCCCACACACGCACACTTTTTATCCCACCTTTCATCAAATGCCTTCAATGCCTTTAGAAAAATATTAACTGAATGACTGGTCAATAATAAGCTCATCAAGAATGCATCATCTCTGTTTACAAACAGGCCAACCTGAATCAAATTAAAACCCCAAGCACACTGGTACCAAGTTATCTAAGGCATTTCTGATACTAAGCATTCATAGAAGCTGTCTTTAGAGCAGCAGATGGCTGCCAAGATAAAATTTCATTAAACACAGGGAGAAAAAGGAAAGAAAAAGTAATGACACTCAATTTGTTACTCCAAGAAATAAAGCACATGAAATTATACAACTTCAAAAAGCTACTTACTGTACAGGCTTCATTATGAAATAACTTAAGGGAGTGAATCTCTCTGGCCCATTAGTCAAAACTCCTGCTTTTAGGGTTCCCTCACCTCTTTTTCTGGACATCCCGTCCAGTTACCAACCACAGAGGACAGGATAAAGAGGACACCAGCTGCTTACATTCTTTCTTCCCAGCTAGGGCTTCTGTTTAGGATGCTATCTAGAGATGCCAGTTTAATCAAATAAAAATAAATACTCCCAATTAATTTTAAATTTCAGATAAAAACAAAGAATCCTTTTTTTCGTATGCCTCATACCTTATTTTATCTGGCAAACCTCTCCTCTGTTCTTCTACCTTTGAATAGAGGCAAATCTTTAAAACTCATTTTACCCCTTTACCTTAAAGCTCTAAGGAGTCTCCTCCAGAGTACCAGCCCAGGCTCTCCTGGGCGTCCAATTGCCCAGAGTAAAGCAGAAGGTACTCTCAGCACCAGCTTACCTGACCAGCTGCAGGGAATTTAAGGAAGTTGACTGTTGGGGAAAGCAATTTTTGATTCCACAGCTCCTCCCACCAAGTGCTTCACACAGCTCACTACCCTATCAGCCACTCCACTTTCCCACCCACAGTGGTGCAACTCTGTTATTTCAAGGTCCTTGCTATCTGCTGGGGCTCCCCCTTTAGGCTAGCATGCAGAGGTCATGGTGTATGAGCAAGATCTGCTTATCCCTGACTCCAAATTGATAGGACAGGTTTTTGAGCAAATGTAGTAGTTCATAAAGACAAGACTTTTATGCATCTTTTTCCTGGTTTTTATTTGTTTGTGTGTGCAGGGGTAAGAGATAGTTTAACTTTTTTTCCCCTTTATCCCTGTCCTTGGAATACTCAAATACAAATAAAAGTCATCCATTAAAGCCCAGGAAAGCAACTGCTTAGCATCATGCTTCTGTATGTACACATCAGCTCTATGAAAGTACAGATTCAAAACACACAAAATAGCTATTATTTGCATAGGTATCTTTTTTTCCAGTCAATTCTTGGTACTCACATTAAGATAGTGAAAAATAGAAGGAAATGGCTAATTCTAATGAACCCAGTAATATATCTGGGGATATGGCAATATATATAATAGCCCCACATTATAATCATGAACATTTAGGAGTCATTTGCCAGACACAGTCCTGAATTTATTTTTTATTCATTAAGAATGCAAGCTTTCATTGGAATCAAATATTCAGAATTAGTAAGGTCAGAAAGAATGAAATTATACTATGTTAGAAATTCATATGTTTACAGACATATCATAGGAACATCAAATGCTATAGCCAGAAAGGCTCTTCAAGATAATTTATTCCAACATTTGCTAGATTGTGTATTACAAACCACTAGTCCCAAAAGTGCAGGCTCAAACACTGGGTTTCCTGGTCAGTTATAAGAAATGGTACACTAGATCCCTCTCTTTGAGACCAATAATACACAAGAGCACAATAAAGGCTTTCACACATCTTATAGTAAAGAATTTGCTCACTTTCATTAACCGGGCATTAACACAGAAATTACCTCCCCCCCTTTTAATCAAATTCTTGTTAACATCTCTCCTCAGTGTACCCGTATGAAAATACTGATCTAATCCAACTTCCTCATCTTACAGGAAGAAACACAAGCTCAAACCAAAGAGCATGGTGTTTTATAGGTCAAGTTAATTTTCCTTCGCATTGTCATTTCGATTTCTCTCTTAAGTAGATAGAACGAATTGGATCTTCTATTAATATGACATTTTTGCCCATACTTGACTTCCCAAAGGCTAACAATTAGATAGATATTTTGCCTATAATTGCTGCAAAGCATCACTTCACAATCATCTTCCCAACACTCCTTTTTGGAAGCTGTAAGTTTCATCAGATCTTTCTAAATGGCTGCTGTAGCTTATTTTTGTTTGAAGGCTTCAGTCAAACAACTTTTGAAGTAAGAACTTTGAGCCTTCTGTCTAACTGGCTTTCTTACACTGTGACTTCTGTCCCTTGAAACCATGCCAGTGCTTTAAGGTTTTCCATGACTTAAGGGTCTCAAGTGAGCTTTAACTGTACTAAAATTTGGTAAGTCAGAAGGTATTGGGCAATCCCCTCAATTCCTAAGAGTTTTAGTTTTGCATTAAGCTTAAAACTTGAGGTTTCCACTTGGCAAAAATAAATTTCCTGTCTCTAAGTAAAAAGAAAGTTTCAATGAAGACTTTAATTTAGAAAAGTATCTTACAAACATATAAGGAAAGTATAAGGTGAGAAGGACTCTGATTATTGTTTAGATTTAAACAATTTATCTTTGCAGGGCTCAAGGTGCCTATTAAGAATAAATTAAATAATTATGTTTCTATAGCTAGTCACATATTTCTCTACTCAAAGGTTATGTAAAGGGAAGGTACAGTTATTGGCTTACTGCTGCAGTTTGAAATTAGGAGTACAAAAATGAAAATCAATCCCTGTTTAGCTAAATAGGAGTCTTTTTTGAGATAAAGAAATGTAAAAGCATGATATCAAAATGGTTTTTTACAGGGTCTTTTTAAACTCATAATTGTGAAGACATGTTTCAAATCCCGAACAGAGCCAAATGTATCTACTTTAAAATAAACATTTTTCTCACACTCCTACCCTATTACCAAATAAAAAAAATAAAATTTCTGAGTAGAAACTTTTTACTTGGTGACATGGATTGCCATTAAAATACTTTTGAGGCATGGACTAAATCTATAGTTTGTTAGTGATATATTTTATCTCAAAAAGTCTTATTGAAATCTTTATACTAACTTGTTATTAAAATTATCAGGAGTTTGGATTATCAGGCAAATCCCCAAAGAAAACTCCAAACTCCAAGTGCATTTAAGTGGCATGTTTAACCAAGTGATTCTTCAAAAAAGCATCTAAAAATTAGGCCAATTTACCATTTGTTTTTGTTCTGCAGATATAAAAACAAACAATTTATTGATACAAATTCTTTCTCCTTTAAAAATAAAGATCTATTTTGCCTGACTCGAAGATCTATGACATATAATTAAGTTTCCAGCAAAATGTATTTCAGAGACGTGAACAGAATCGACAAAGTTCTAAATTAAACTGTTGAATTACTTTCTAAATATATATATACATTATATATATATGTAAATGGTCTTCTCTCAATCTAGTTTAGTAAATTTAGCAGCCTTGTTAAGCTTACCCTCTGCTTTCAGCAGGCAGTTAATGTTTGATGATGATGAAACTGTTCCTAGTATTTAAAGAACTAAACAAGTCCTTCCACAAACAATGTAACTAGAAATGGGGTTAGTTTAAAGAAAGTAAAGTGATAAAGGGAGGCCTTTTGTTTCGAAATAAATCAATCCTTCGACCATAAATGTCTCAAGGCCTTACAAAGAAGAGGTTGAAATATGATCACTGCCAAAGGATGACTATCTCTAAATCCAAAACAAGGAAAAGATAAAATAAAGAACACAGAGAGTTCATTAATTAGCTTTAAAATCTATCAACTGTACTCCCTAAGTCAGTTTAAACAGCCAGAGCAAGACTTATTGGACAAGCAGTACACATATAAGAATGTGATGTTCATTAAAAATGTGCATCCTTTATATTCAGCACAAAAAGATTTCTAGGGTCATTCGGCCATGGTGATAGTCTAATCAGTGCCTTTTAATTAGTGGAATCCTTATTTTGGTGAGGAAAAGTATAGTAAAAAAATAAACAAATCTACTCCAGCTCCCCTATGCTGTCCCTGAAAAATCAGGATAATAGTAGAAAACTTTAGAAAACATATCTTTTTAAAACAATAAAATGAGTCTGTTTATTAGGGTAAATCAAATTCCATTATAGAAAATATTTGTGGTGCATTTTACAAGGGCACGTATTAAATCTACTAAGTGTAGAATATAAATGTCTTAACACAGTAACTAAGAAAATGAGGTGGAGGCTGTGTTAACCAGTTTGATGAAAGTATTTCAAATTGTATATAAAACCAGCACATTATACCTCATAATTGCATTAATGTACACAGCTATGATTTAATAAAAAAAGAAAAGAAAATATTTGATAAAGTGGATACAGTGAAATTAAGTAGTGTAAAACATTAGTTTGTGAATCATTTATACTTATTTTTCTACTAAAGATAACTAGAGCATTTATTTGGTTTTATGTTGTTTTACATTTTGCATTGTCTTTGTATACTACACTCTGGTATAAATGGTGAAATGACCCTTTGGATGAGAACTAACTTAGATAATTTGTGAGTGCACTGGAGAATAATTGTATATAAAGCTTTAATCCGTAGGGTGCTGGCCCCATATACCAGAGGTGGCAGGTTCAAACCCAGCCCCGGCCAAAAACTGCAAAAAAAAAAAAAAAAGCTTTAATCCATGTTACTTAGAATAACTGTTGACACATACAGGGTGGTCATAAAGTCTGTGTGCAATTTACTATATTAAACTACTTTAAATTACACATGAATATTATGGATACCATATATTTAGAGACCAGGTTGAGACCCCTGTAAAATTATATTTTCCATTATATCATAAAAGTAGTCATTAAAACAAAACTCACTTTAGATATCTATAGAATTTTGTAATCTGCTTTACATTTTTCACCGCATATCTGCCTGAATATTAAAAGTTCACTTTAAGGTGTATTTACCATGTGCCAGGAACTATTCAAAATATTTCATTTAATCTTCACAACTGAGGAAACTGAGGCACAGAAAAGTGAAGAAGCACGCTCAAGCTGACAGAACTAATAAATAGCAGAGCTGTTATCTGAACCCAGGTGTTGTGGGCCCAAAACGCACCCTCTCAAGCAGGACTCTCTGCCTCATAATACTCTGACAGAGCTAACCTGAGGCATGAGCTGTTTCAAATATTTCTACTCCCTGGGCCACTATTTCATTCAAAGATGGCAACACAGATTGCACTCAACTGGCTTTTAGGTATGTCCAAACGCGATTTAATAGCCCAAATTTATGGCAACTTTATTTTGTCAAGTACCTAGGGATCTCTGATGACTTGAACAGGAAGGAGACAAAGGAACTGGATGTTCAAAATAGTCTTCCATCCTTTCTGCTTAATTGTTAAGTAGAACAATTAGTGTAAATGTATCCTCTCTTAACACAGTTTTTTAGTAAATGTTTGCACAATAGCATTTTGCTAGTGGATTTGAGAGAAGTAGTGTCAAAAGTATGAGCGGTTAGCTCATGGGATGTGAAGCCTAAATGGCCATAACCTGACAAAAATAACAACCCAATAATATCCATGGAGATAAAAAACGGATGGAAGTAGGACTCGAAAGAGTTGGTTTGTGCTTTACATGACCATTATTACTACTGTGAAAGAAGGATCTTTTAAAACCACAGTAGTGTCGTTCAGAAGCAGGTTTACTGAGTCCATAAATGTCTTGAGTGCTGTAGGTTCAACACCATCACAAAACAGAGAAAAATCTCCCAAGGATGACAAAAGATAAACCTTATCAAGAAATCGTACGAAGTGTTCTTCTCAAGCATTTCATTGCCCTAAGAACGTAGGTAAATGGGAACTCACATAAACTTTACACACCACCTCACAAAACACTACCCCACCGAGAGCTCAGTTTCAGTGGGAGTTTTAAATGGCCCTGGAGTAGATATACTTTGAGATAGTACAAAGTGGAGAGTGATGGTCTGTGGACGTAGGAACTAGGGTTTGACTTTTCACTGCTTCAAATGTATGAGAGTTATGTTTGTTTATTTTCTTTTCTACACTGTCAATATCTTTTTGGTTTAGTGAACAATATTCACAAAATAAAACTAAGCATTTTCAAATACGAATGCATATGCAGCTGCATCATGTGAACATGTCAATAAACACATCAGTTGTAGTCTAGAATTTATCATTTAGGCTTTTCCACAGTTTTTAAAACATGAAGCATTATTACAGACATTCGCTGGGGACAGTGGGAACTCTGCCTCTTTTAAAAGGGACTAGACAATGGAGCATGCAGAATCCAAAAGTGTACTTATATACATATAACGTTAGAAAACCGAGGACACTTCTATTAAAACTGGACATTATTGCTCAACAGTTGCTGCTCCCACAGCTTAGTGGTATGGTATGTGAAAGGGCAGAAGATAAAGAAGCAGATCCGGACTTTCATCTCATTCTTACAAACAACTAAAAAGAGAAAATAATTATTGCTCCTTTCTTCTTTTCAACTGGCAATAAGCCAGTGCCTACTTTGAAGACTAGTTTATCTACTCAAAGACACACTTTTACCATCCATCACAGGCTTCTTACTTCAAGATTTAGCATAACTTTACAACTATAAGGAATAAAACAATTAAAATCATTTCTATTACGTGAAAAAGCATGGAACATACTGATTTTATTCTAACTTTGCCATGATTTTATATATTTTACTCATATATTAAAATGATACAAAGAAATCAGGCAAGTCATTTTTTCCTGGTAAATTACAAGGCTAAAACAAAGGAATAGACTCTAAGATAAGATGTTAATGGTGCTTAAAATACTAACAAATAATTATGAATAAGGGATTTTAAAAATTATTTATATTAGGCTGGGCAAGGCGGCTCATGCCTATAATCTTAGCAATACGGTAGGCCGAGGCAGGCAGATTGCTTAAGCTCAGGAGTTGGAGACCAGCCTGAGCAAGAGAGAGACCCTGTCTCTAAAAATAGCCCAACACTGTGGCAGCTACTTGGAAGGTTGAGGCAAGAAAATCACTTAAGCCCAAGAGTTTAAGTTGCTGCTAGCTATGAGGCCACAGCACTCAATCCCAGGGCGACTAAGTGAGACTCTGTCTCAAAAAAAAAAAAATTATTCATATTAAGTTGAATCTTATCAGACTTATCAGAAAACTATAAGTGTTTGAGCTAATTTTCATTTCTCTTATTTTCATCTCAATAGGCTAGCCGCTTAGAAGCCAAGATTTAGTCATATAAATGTGATATGAGATATATATATATATATATATATACACACACACACATACACACACACATACACATATCCTTTTGCCCTCACATTTGCTGCATATGAACTTTTGACGATCTACTTGTGACAGCTAGCAATACCTACCATAGATCTATCTTTAGGAGTACAAAAATTCACGAATATTTCCAAAGGGTTACAATAGAAAAATAACTAAAATAATTTTCTTTTTCATTTCACATATTTAAACACCAAAATGATTTTTGCCCAATAACTTATGAATATTCTATGAGAAGTTTCCATGTGCTCCACAAGAATAAGGACTTTATGATTAAAGACTGTTGAGAAATTCTTGGGTTAAATAAAACTAAACTGCTTTCTTGTGTGCAGCACCTCTCAGAGCCTTATCTCAGCTAAGAAGTACTGTGATGCTCTTTGGGGGAAAATAAGCCTCACAAAGATATATCAAGTCTTCCGAGCAGATGCCATTTTCCTTCCACCAGCTCTGAATATAAGCACTAACCTAAGAAAGGGGCCATTTGAACAAATAGTAAGGAAGGAAGCAGCACTGGGGGAAGAAAACAGAGTCATGAGAATTCTGGAGCTTTAAAATATTATCCTTAATTGACACTCATCTGAACCATGATGGTTTTCTCTAAAGCATTGGTTCTCAAACTTTAGTGCTCATCAGAATTACTAGGAAAGTTTCTTGAAACACGGACTTTCAGGCCTACTCCCAGAGTTTCTGATTCAGTGTGTGTTGGGTGGGGATGAGAATTTACATTTCTAACAAGTGCCCAGGTGAGCTGGTGCTGTCAGTCTGTCTGGTCCATTTTTGAGAACCCCTGAGGCAAGGAAAGAAATACTGTTCTATCCAACAATGGATTTAGCTATTTACTAAGCATTTTCTTTTTTCTTTTCTTTTTTGAAACAAGAGTCTCAAGCTGTCACCCTGGGTAGAGTGCTGTGGCATTACAGCTCATAGCAACCTCCAACTCCTGGGCTCAAGTGATTCTCCTGCCTCAGCCTCCTAAGTAGCTGGGACTACAGGCGCCCATCACAACGCCTGGCTATTTTTTTGGTTGTAGTTGTCATTCTTGTTTGACAGGTCCAGGCTGGATTCAAACCCACCAGCTCTGGTGTATGCGGCTGGTGCCTTAGCCCCTTGAGCTATAGGCACTGAGCCTACTAAGCATTTTCTTATGTTACTGATAATTCAGTTTCTATAAGGTCACAATGAAGGGGTCTGGACATCTTAATTTCACATCTCTGACATCAGTAATGATGTTAGCAGTCCTGGAAAAAAAAGAAGTCCAGTCCAGGTCATGAAAAAGGACAGGACTACTCAAAATCTATTTTACTACTCCTAGGAAATAATTCATTTTCCTTTTGCTAAGTATAGCTATTTGTTATAATGGTGGGTATGTGTCAGCGCTCAGTATGACATTGTTGCTTTGCATTTGCACTACAAACCTTTCTAGAGTGTTTTTCTAAATGTTTCCAATGTACTCAAATTTAAGTGAATAAAGTATTTTCTAATAAATTCCCTTCAGCTCTCCAATAAATTCAATCCATTATTCACCACAGAAACCCAATTATTTGAAATCATTACTCCTTCCCCTCAGCCCCCAACAGAGATATCTGGAAAAGGACAAGCTAAAAAGAAGACATTACTTTTCCCATCAAATAAGTAAACAACCCAGTGTTGACCACAGTGTTTCAGCATGGAAAATCGAAAGTTGAATTATCAATACATTTCTAAACCTCAAGGCAAACACTGAATACAAAGTTCATCAGTTACACCCTGCAGTGAGGCAGTAAGAAAAAGAACATCTCAAAGAACACTTTCTCCTTTTCACAGTGAAGAAAACAAACCCACCTGTCTAGAAGTTCCAAGTATTTGTTACTTTTTTGCTGCTATATTAAAAGTAGTCTCAGTTGCTCTTAGTTTATTTCTGAGTGTCACTGGAAACCAGCTTTAAAATGAGACCCCCATTTTATGACACTGGAATGCCCAGAATACATTAACATGTGTGAAATGCTTAAATATCAAAATGAAAAACACTTAGATAACCTGAATAAACATCAAATAAGAAATTCAGAAACAGAATTAGCCCCTTCTCTCACTGACTGGCTCTCTTACTACTTACTTATACAACTACATTCTTCCAAAAGGCTTACAAATACCTTCAAGAAAGATACTTTTTCAATAAGATCATGGGAATACTTATATCAAAAATTTCAAAATTCTAGACTAAGGTTAATTGCTACAACTGGGCTGAAAATGTAGCTGTGAGCTTTCTGACAACCACAGTATATAGGAAAATGTATTGAACTGCTTCAGTCTTGCTGCCTAATAAAAGAACGCGTACTGTTCAATAAGCACCTCTTGAGTTAAAAAACAAAACAACTGTGTGAGATACTACAGAAGAAACAAAGAAGACCACAACATGGAACCTGACCAACTGACATGGAACCTGCCCAGGAAGAGTTTACAAATTTCTATCGTGCGACTGCCGAGTTTTGAGGAGTGGTACTTAGGGGGCCCTAGGACTTGACACTTGTTTGGAGGTTGCAAACAACAGGGCAGAAATTTAAAGTTCATGTCTAGTAGTGCTGTGGAAAAGGAGGAACAAATTTGATGGGGAGAATGAAACTTTTCCGGGCCATTATTAATCACTTGCTAGCTCTTCCCATTTGTTTAAAGGAAAGCAGAGGAGTTTATAATGGAAAATGAGTGATAAAAAATGACACACATAATTCTCTCTTGAGTGTGGGAGTCTTACTCCTTTCACTGGTGTGTTATTTTATTCTTACACCTTCCCTATGGTCTTCTTTCAAATGCATTATACTAAAGCTGAAGTATCTCAGAATGAAAAGTCGTTCTCAATAGATGTCTCATAATGTCCCTTTCTCCTCCTTCCTTCATTCCTTTCTTTCCTCCGTTCTTTCTTCATTTCCTTCATTTTTTACAATCTCTGACTCAGAAGCAATGTTATTTTTTCTTATGTATTGCTCTAGTGAAAGAATAGGAACATCTGGGGAAATAAATGAATAATTGAAGTATGTTTAAATATGTTTTATTATTTCAAAGATGGAGAAAATGTCATGTGCTGCCAGAGGGCCTTGAGAATTTGGAAAATCGGGAGAGATAGTCTTGGTTCTGTTTTACCTCTCTGTTGCCTACTAACACATTTAGCAGCATTCAGCCAAATGTCATTTTAAGTTTCCTTCTATGTTGAAACACTTTTCTAAAATGTTCCAGACACCTTTCCTGTTTTTGAAAACAGAGTCCATTTTCCCTGAATCTTATCTTGGTCACTGAGGATTGCACAAGGGTTTCAGGATCACCCATTCTCAAAATCAGCACTCACTATCTAGGAATGGTTATAAAGATGTTGAAAGAAGAAATTGGGCTTACTGTACAAATCCCAAGATAAGGTTCATAAGCCTGAAGATGCTTCAACTTTCATTTTGAAATTACTTTCTTATTTTTTCTTTTCTTTTAAAAACAGATGACCTGGACTAAGTTGTAGTTACTGGGTTTTTTCTTAAGTCCCAATGCATGGGCTATATTAGTATTTTTCTTTGCCTTTCTATGTTCAAACTCTTTGGACTTTCAAAATATCACTGTGTACCTAGAGCAAAAGCTATTGATTATATTTTAAATATATACTTTCATTCTACTAAATACTCATCTATTTCACAAAAACCCCTTTCTGCAGGATATCACCTTGTATGTGGCTCAGAAAGACCTTATTACAACTAATTATGCTTCCAAGAATACCTTAATTTACAAGCTACCCATCTGCTATAAAATTCAATTTCAAACATTTTAAGACAAAATAATGCTAGAATACTACTAGATTATCACACTAATTATATTAAAGTAATATTTAGCAATGACCACTCAGGGAATTTTTAAAAATCCTTATATAAGGTAGAAGTACTCAAAATGCAACTTTTGGAGAATATCCAACAGTGTTTTGCCAAAGAACATTTCTAGGTTAAAATGTGGTTGAGTGAGGAAAGTTGGCATATTAGTGTATACAATTTTCATCCATATTTAAATGAAAATTGAACTCAGATGTAGATGAAGAGATCACTGGGCACCTCTCAATTGAGCTTGTACTGAACTGTATTTGTTTTCTCTTTGTCAAAGTGATTCAACAAGCTCATATTTCATTCAACAAATATTTTTTTAAGATCCCAATATGTGCTAGGCACAAAAGATATGGCGATGAACAAGACAGTATCTAATACAAAACAAACAAAAGCATGGCAAATCGTCACTTCAGTGAAATCCAATGTTAAAATAAGCGCTAGACCACTAGGATGGAGTGGAGCGCCCTGTCCCCTACACTTAACCATGTTGGCTTCAACTGCATCTCAGCCCCAGCCATCGCTGATGTTCCCTTTCTACTGCCACCAACTAATTCAAACATTTATCATGTCACACCTTCAATAGCTTTCTAAGAAGTCCTTCCTCTTGCCAGTGTCTTTTTCTCTAGCAGTTCTCTTACATAGGCTGATGGTTGTCATTTCTCTACTTAAAAATGGTCAGACTCCTCAGAGCTACAAAGTAAAGTCCAATCTTCTCATTGACTTTTAAGGTCACTCTTCTGCAACTCAAGCTCTATGCCAGAACATTCTGATGTAACCCTCAAGTCTCCAAATGCATCACCACTTTTCCTCTTTGTCTTTGCTCAGGTTATCCTATTTGCCTGAAATATCTGCCTATCCCTTCTTAAAAGAACCCCTCAAATAGTATCTCCCCATGACTGTATCTTTAACCACCATAGCTGGATAGAAGCCCTTCTTTTACTGCTCCCCTTGGACTCTTTTTAGCTGTTAATTTGTACCTAGCTTAGGACACATTACACAATCAACCCCATATGAAAAGGTCAGGCAGGAACCACATATTCCATAACTTTATATTCTGCACACTACTGAGCCCTGTGCCTAACAAGTAATAGATTTCAATAAATGTTTTTTGAATGAATCATTTCTTTAGGGAATTGAATGTATATAGTACTCTTAATGGATTTAATAGGAGCTTTCAGCATTAAACAACCCCTGACATTCATAAAAATCCTTGTAGTAAACCATAGCCAACAGTCCTACAAATTGAGTGTTGCTTCTCTCTCTTATGTGAAGAGAAACATAGGTAGTAGGAGTCTCATGACTTACTCAAGGCCACACAAGGAGCCCTTGTTAGAGTTGTTATTACAAAGCAGCATTCTACGTTTATGCCACTTGCTGATACCGTGTTTCTTTCCAGATATTTTAATGGCCACATCTGTGGTTCACCCAAGAAAGAGGCATTTCTCAAGCTCCTTTGAAAAGTAAGACAATATTCCAAAGTGAAATTCTTCCTCCGATGGGACACTAGCAGAATAAAGACGGACATGATTTTAAAATTTTTCAGTGACACTAAAGTTAATATTGACTATGTCTATATAGAATGCTTCTCTGGCTAATAAAAAATGAAATAAACAAGAAATTTCAGGCACTCTAGAGATTATATTTTTATAAAAGCTGAAAAAAAACTGAATTTCACTTAAGTGAAGCATAGTAGATAAGCATAAACCTTAACAGAAAAACAACTCTTAGGATAGGTATTTGCACATGTTTAACACAAGAACACATTGTTCTGGAGATATTATAAATTCTCAAACTGTTCCTTCAATGTTACTATCTTCCTCAAATAGCAGGTGGAACAAGTTTTAAGACAATGCCACTTGTGGTCTTAAAACAATGTAATTTTAAAAAGTACAGTCTCTAAAAAAGTATTTAGAACTGTAAGAGATTACTGACACTACAATGCTATCTGCTCACTGCATTTAATAGGCATATAAACAATGGTTAAAGAGTTTAAAGTCACAGAGAAAAAAGTTCGATATTTGCACTTATGCATCTTAAAGACAAAAATTAGAATATTACTACCAGGCTAACAAATCATGACTGACACAAAAAATGTATGTCTTGGCTTAGGGAATGTGTCATAGATAGTTTTCACAGTGTAGAAACTGCCTTCAATGTCCACTGTCTACTCATAAGAATATTGCTAAAAGCAGACATTAATTTATTTCCTACCAATTCCCAGTGGATAAATAAAAATTTGAGCATCAACAACAACAACAACAAAAAAAACCTATGCATGACAGAGAAAAACATCCAACTTAAGGTGTACTTTTAAGTGCCCATGACCAAGTTATTGCTGAAAAATTGTTTTTAACAGAACGATCCTATAGCCATATCTACTTAACTAAAAAACAGATTTGGCATGACACTGAGCAATATTACACAAACTCATCATAAACAAGATACAGAAAAATTGTTTACTCTATCTTTACAGATAATATGGCTAAGTTCAAATAGTAGAGATCATAAAAGGTTCAAGACTATATGGAATCATTTGCTGGCTTTAAAGAAAACAGTATCAAGAAAGATAGGCAAAAAGTGTGAGTTAAACTTCTCATTAGCAGTAAAACTTGACCCTGGGTTAAGAACTGAAGGCACAGAAATAAAAACATTGAAAATCCAAGCAGGATTGCAAATCTGGATTAGACAGTGACAAAAACATAAAGTTATGAAACTGAAGGCTGATTATGCACAGAGCAGAAGAAAATAACAGATTATTTGGAGATAATGAGAGAAGAGCAAACGGCTAACATTCCTCTGGAATATACAATCCCATAACCGAAGGATCAAGCAACACACTGAAATAGAGAAAAACAGTCACTTCAGGGATGGTACGTGCAGAAAGCACAACTGTAAGGGCAAAAACAACAGTAAGTAAACAATTTTCTAAGAACATTATGTTCCTAGAAAAACGACTTGCTATTTCCAGATGTGCAGAAGTACCCTGTATTCACATTTAAAAAGAGGCGACCAACATCATAGAGAATATTTTGTAAAATACTGTAGTGTATATTTTGTAAATAAAGGTACATTTAGCCACAATTTCCCATTTTCCCTATGCATGGTGACTTTATGAGTGATTTTTGGACACCCAATGTACCACACAGTTCTCAAATTTCACATTTTCAAATCTGTCCTATTTAATGGCATTCCTGTGGCAAAGGGTCAGTCTTAATGGTATCATCAAATTGTGGTTGGAGGATACATCCCTGGCCCTATCGCAAGTCCATTCTAACCGTATGTCCAACTGCAAGTTGGCGGCAAAGTGGAGAGAGAAATGTTCTTGAACTATGATCCCATGAAACGTTTTAAATAAGTCAGGTTAGACTCCAAGTTATTTACAAAAATTTACAAAAAGATGGAATCACTACTGCGATATTTTCAGCTGGTCTACAACAGGTAACTAACTCCCTAGCTGACCAGGGCACAATCAGACATCAAAGACTTTTACACAGTGAAGATGAATCTGATCCACAGTCTAATAGGTACAGTTATAACCCCCAATTCTGGCTGACTAATTCAGCAGCACAGTGTTTGGGGAGAAGGATGGACAAGGGAGCATAAACAACTCAGTATTCCAGCACTGAGCAATTAAGCAAAACTAAGTATCACTAGGTCGGATAACTATGTTCAAAAATTTAAAACACCCTGCTTCTCTTCCTCCTTTTCAAAACAAAACGTCTGAATGAAATACGAAACTTAATTTAAACTCTTCATCTAAATAAATTATCATGAAACAATAAAAGAGGGAAAGATTAGGAAAGGAAATGTTGGCTTCCTTGTGCACCACTTTTAAGCACAAAACGTAAAGCAGACCCACAGAAATTCATAAGTAGCGCATCCCAATGTCGGGCAGGATGGCATGAACAAGGTAAGAGCCAGATGCATTTAGCTTAGTAGAACAATAGCCCAATTGATGTTTTCTCCGTTTCCCTCATCTCCACAGGAAAAAAGAAAGAAATGATTGGAAGAACACTGGAGTCATAGGCTTTTTTGATAACTGCATATGACCTTGGAAAAGTATCTCTCCCTTGTTAGGGCTCCAGTGTACTATCGGTAAGTGATAACATTTTGAACTTATTAGTCTTCCTTCTCCAGCCAACATTTTTATTTCCTAAATTGGTAAAATGCTGTTATAAGGCAGTAGTACTTTCTTAACAATTTAGCTATCTGAGTTACCCGGCTTTGGGGGGGTCAGTTCCAAGATCAGCCACCGCATACATGGATTTCAGAATTTTCTCATTACCAGATCCAAAGTATCTTTTTTAAAGAAATAAAAATGAAAAGAAAAAATGCCCTACTGTGTTTCTAAGCTTCAAAGGACAGGAGATACATATAGAACTAAAAAAGCTAACTTTATAAATATTTTATTTTAAAATAATTTTGAACTTAACAGAAATATGGCAAAAATAATTCCTGGAGTTGCAGTATGCCATTTACCCAGATTTCTTTACTATTAAAACTTAACCATAACATAATTCCCCGAACCAGGAAAGTAACCCTGGCACAAGACTCTAGAAAAATTTGAACGTCACCAATTTTCTCTTTGATGTTCTTTTTTTCCATTTGAGGATCCAACCCAGGATCCCATGTGACATTTATTCATCATGTCTCCTTAGTCTCTCTAACCTGCCAGTTTCTCAGTCCTTCCTTGTCTTTCCTGACCATGACACTTTGGATGAGTACTGGTATGAGTGGATAAGTGCCAGTTATTCTGCAAATGCCTTTCACTTTGGGTTTGTCAGATGTTTTCTCACGATTAGACTGAGAATGTGTGTTTGACAAGAAAAACACAGAAATGATATGCATCCTATCTGAGGACATGTGATATTAACATATCTTGTCACTCATTATGTGAGTCTTAATCAACTGGTTAAGATGGTGTCTGCTGGGTTCCTCCACTGTAAAGTGACAATTTTCTTCTTAATTGATAAATATCCTGGGAAAGATATTTTGAGACGATGCAAGTATCATGTTTCCCCCCAGCTTTTACCCACTGCTTCCGTCCATTAGGGGATCTTGCCTCCAACCATTGCTATTGTGGTGTTTGCCTAATGGTGATTTTACGTTTCCTTCATTTGTTCTACGTTTATTAATGACAATTATTCTGCTAGGAGGAGTTGTCCCTTCTTCCCAACTTATTCATTTATTCAGGTTTTTAGTATAAGTATGAACTTATGAGCATTTTACTTTTTATTCTAAAGGTTATAATTCAATACTATCATTATATAGTTTGTTGCTCAAGTCGCTCCAATTTTAGCCATTGGGAGATCCTTCAGATTAAGTCCTGTGTCCTTCTGTCACATGCCCCAACCCTGTTCCTAGTGCTTTCTTACTTTCAGACATCAAAAGACATTACAGCATCATCTTGAATTTTCCCTGCCTTAGTCCAGAATTAGCCATTACTCCAAGGATTCCTGGTTTATTTCTTTCTTCCTTTTTTCTTTTTTTGGAGACAGAGACTCACTTGGTTGCCCTGGGTAGAGTGCTGTGGCGTCGTAGTTCACAGCAACCTTAAACTCTTGGGCTCAAGTGATTCTCTTGCCTCACCCAAGTAGCTGGGACTATAAGCACCTGCTACAATGCCTGTCTAGTTTTTCTGATTTTAGTAGAGACAGGGTCATGCTCTTGCTCAGGCTGGTCTCAAACTCCTGAGCTCAAAGGATCAGCCCATCTCTGCCTCCCAGAGTGCTAGGATTATAGGTGTGGGCCAACATTCCCGGCTAGGATTCCTGGTTCCTTTATCGCAGAAAGTAATTATACACCAAGATGTGGGCACTAAGGGTGCTCATTGCTTTTGGAGTGTCATTGGTTCTAGGTCCCCCTAAGACAAAGCTAGGAAATAAAAGCATGCATACTAACCTGTGTACACACACACACACAAACACACCTTTATCAGTTTCTGTATCCTTATCTGTATACATAATGCTACTGAGCCCTTTCTAATCCACATCATAAATTCACCTGAACTTTCCTCTTTTCTTTATTTTTAACTTTTTCCTTGCATGGTGAGAAAATAAGCTCTCACTTTCTATTCTCTATTTATCTATCTGTTCAACCCTAGTATATATCTAAAGTACTTATTTGTGCTTGTGAGGAAGAGATTACTAACTAGAAACAGTATTTGTGTGCAATTCTTTTTATCTTTACATAAATATAGCACCTCCAGGTTTCTTTTGAATAGTGTCAAAATAAACTATTTGGTTTAGCTTTCCTCATATTTTCACTTTTACTATGTTTAACTCAAAAAGGCAAGGAAAAGAAAAGTATACTGCTGTTTGTGTAAAAAAACAGGGAGAATTTCACTAGGGAGAATAGGTGTGGACATATTTGCTTGTATATATGCAAAATATCTATGGAGGAGAGAAAATTGAAAATACTAGTTGGAAGTCAACTCACTAACAGGTGAACAGAGATGTGGGGGAAGTCACTGCATATTCTTTTATATTTATATTTTCTTTACTTTTTGAATTATGAAAATATATTATCCATTAAAATTTAAGCTTAAAGAACAGAAAAGGAACAACTCCATCATAAAAAGCAGGAAATAGTTTTAAAAAATCATCAAGGATGCCAGGTGCAGTGGCTTACACCTGTAATCCTAGCACTCTGGGAGGCCAAGGCAGGTGGATTGCTTGACCTCAGCATTTCGAGATGAGTCGGAGCAAGAGTGAGATCCCATCTCTACTAAAAATATAAAAACTAGTGGAGTGTTGTAGCAGGTTTGTGTAGTCCCAGCTACTTGAGAGGCTGAGGCAAGAGGATTGCTCAAGCCCAAGAGTTAGAGGTTGCTGTGAGCTATGACGCCACTGTACTCTCTCCAGGGTGACTGAATAAGACTCTATCTCAAAAAACAAACAAAAAATCAAGTAAATAGTGTATGAAAAATAGTCATGTATGGAAAAGCTTTGTTTGGTAATTTGCAAGAAGAACTCACAGATTCAATTGCAGCTTATGCTCACAGCTAGGATTTATTATACTAAGACACAGAGCAAAAGTGGCAGGAAAAAATATTCACATCAGTAGAGTTGAGAGAAAACCCAGCACAGACTTCTAATGTTTTTTCTTATCTGAGGCCACAAATAACATACATAAGGCTCAATCTCTAGCAGCAAACTTCAGAGGCATGTATAGAATGTCTCCACCCTGCAAAGCCCAGTTCTATACTCAAGGTCAGAGATCAGATGGGTCTAGATCACCATGCACACCCTGCTACCAACTGGCTGTGGCAATGAAACTAGGGACCCCTCACATTATCATCTTGATCATGCACAAAGCCCTCCCCAACATCATCTCCCACTGCTCTTTTGCCTCTTCCTTCTACAGCTGTGCTCCAGGGGGCCAGGCCCTCTCTTGCTTCAGGGCCTTTGCCCTGGCTGTTGTCTTTGCCTGGAATGTTCTCCGAAGTCCTCAGCACTCAGCCCCTTACCTTCTGCATGCCTATCCACAAAGATCACCTCATGGGAGGCTCCCTGGGCACTGTAACTAAAATAGCAGCCCCCTGACAATCTCCACGCCCTTTCTCAGCCTCAGCTGTCCTCACACCTGCCGATATATCCATAACATGGATATTTACTTCTTTTTCACCTGCTCCTACCCCAACCTCCAAGGAAAATGTCTATGCCATGGGGACAGGGAATGTTTCTAGTTCGCTGCCGGGACCCCAGGCCTAGCACCATGCTTGGCGCCCAGTCAGGGCTCAGTAAGTACCTGTCGAATGAATGAATCAGATATAAACACACACTGATTAGAAGATGGAAAACATTTGAAGCACAATAAGAGTCTGTATTTTCAGCTACAGACTGTAGAGGAAATGCTCAACTAGATTATTAACTTTTCTCTTGGGATTTGAAATGCAAATATTATATTGACAAGAACAAAATTTATTTTAGAAAGATGATTTTGGCTTCCCTTTAAGAGATGAACCCTAACAGTTTTTCTAATAACAAGTAACATATTTGTAAAAGAAAATTAAATAACACAGAAAAGAATCAAGTAGAAAGGGAAAGTCCTCTAGAGGGGAGGATAAGAAGAAGCAGGCCCAGGGATCATACCTTTTCACTAGGGCAGCTGTGCCATTGGCTACACTAGCAGCTATGTCAGCAGGGCTCATAAAATGTTGCCACAGATGAAGTGGCCACATCATACTGTTTTGCTTTGCAGTTTATTTTCTTTGCTTGTTTTGCTAAGATAATACCATCAAGTGCTTGTATTTCTTTATTTGTTCAGCTCTTTATATATTAAAATAATAGCCTTTTTCAAATATATCACAGATTTTTTCTTCAAGTTATTGCTTTTCTTTTAACTTTGTGGTGTTTTATACCAATTAGAAGTGATTTTTATTGTGTGATCAAACCTAATAATCCTTCCCTTTACTGTTTCTGCCTTTGAAATCATGCACAGAAGTGTCTTCTTTACCCCAGGATTATAAAAGTGCTCACTTAAATTTTCTTCTATTACTGTCATATTTTGATTGTACTCTTCATATTTAAATTTTCAGAATTTATTTGGTGATAATAGATTTATTGAGTGCTTTTAATGCACCAGGCTCTGTCCTGAGCACCTTAGATTGACCATCTCATTTGAAAGCTCAGTAATACCAGAAGCAGGTGCATATAGGATCCTTTGTTTTCCAGGTGAGGAAATTTACAGAGACAGGGAGATGGGGCACTTATCTAAGACCTGGTCCATCTAACACTAAAGCCTACACAGGGTTGTCATAAGGATTAGAGTTGATGTATGTATAAATTTCTAGGATATATTAGCCAGTCAAAAGAGTATAGCGTTTTCAAAATTACTTTTGCATAGTCCTCATAAATATAATTTCTGATAGTTGAATATCATTTGAGAAATTACATCTTTTAAAGTATGTTTCTAAAATATTGTTCCCTTGCAAGTATGAAAACCATTCAGAATTCCACAGTAGCAAAACCTTTATTTATTTTTTTAATTAAATCATAGCTGTGTACAATAATACTTTCATGGGGCACAGTGTGCTATTTTTATATACAATTTGAAATATTTTCATCAAACTGGTTAACATAGCCTTCATGCCATTTTCTTAGTTATTGTGTTAAGACATTTATATTCTTCATTTAGAAAGAAGTACCCTTATAAGATGAACCATAGGCAAGATCCCATCAATCACCCTCCCTCCACCCATCCTCCCCCTTCCCCTCCCCTCCCTCTCCCCTTTCCCCATGTTCTTGGGCTATAATTGGGTTAAATTAGTTTCATAGTAGGGCTGAATACATTGGATACTTTTTCTTCCATTCTTGCAATACTTTGCTAAGAAGAATATGTTCCAGCTCCATCCATTAAACAGTTGTCAGTAAAAATAATTTTGAAAGGTTATACACTGACGTGTGAAGAGTTTCTATGAGCAATGAAATGACCTAGTTTGGTTTCTAAAACATCTTTGTCTCTACATTCCAGTTTTCTAGAAAGAGTATTTTTTTAATTGTCTGATCAGAGAAAAATAGCCATAGTTATTATATTTTCTAAAAGGCTATGAATGGGAGGCGATCAGGCTGAATCTGGATTTTTTTGCCAGCTCAGAAGAACAGGAAGCAGATAGGAAGGATATGGAAGACAGGGCAGCCCTCAAGGTGCAGCACAGCTGAGTGGGGTAATGAGTGGGACAGGGAAGGATGTGAGAAAGCATCAGGTAAGATGAGGTTTAATGTTTTTGTATTACTCATTTTTATTTTTAGTAGTGTATAAATGACTAACTTATTTTTACTGGGAAGCCACTTTTCAGTGTGTTAATTCTCTAAACAATAATTTATATGAAGTGTAGAATATGTTTTTGTGAACTGTGTATGCTCTTTAAAACTTCTTTTGTATTTTCTTTTCCCTTCAGAAAGATGCATAACATCTAAAATCAGACGGAAATGTTATTTGCTATGAAAACAAAAGAAGAAAATTTGTTTCCCAGTGCAGGAGGATGTACATTAGAGTTAGCCAGGGGCACCAACTAGCACAAAGGCCACCCTGTAGGAACATGTGACCAGAACACACGTCATTTATCTTCCAGAGCTTCCCACTCCCCAGTGCTCTGCCTTTCCAATAGCCTGCTGTTTTGTCTATCATGCTTTTGGTCAATTTCACCTCATTCCCCTTCTTTGTTGGCCATAATTATAAAAGCACATTACTCATCACTTCTAAGATGGAAATTCGTTTGTCTTCTAACATCTAGAATAGTGACATGTTCCTTACAATCAATGGCATATTTTATATGATGATAATTAAATGTGGGAGGTATTTATCCATTTTTACAGAAGAAAAACTGGCATCTTACAACACAGAAACCCAGCAGACACCACCTCATCCAGGTGATTAAGGCTCACATGAGGGATACGATTTATCAACATCACATACCCTCAGATACAATGCATATCATTTCTGTGGTTCTTGTGCCCCAAACATATAATCTCAGTCTAATCATGAGAAAACATCTGACAAACTCAAAGTGAGAGGTATTTGCAGAATAACTGACCAGTACTCGTCCAAAGTGTCATGGTCAGGAAAGACGGAGAAACTGTCACAGAGGGAAGACTAAGGAGACATGAGGATCCTGGAACAGAAAAATGACATTAGGGAGAAAACTGGTGAAATTTAGTTAAGAGTACCAGTACCAGTGATAATTTCCTGGTTTTGATAACTGTGCTATGCATGGTATGTAAGTTGTTGACATTTGGAGAATCTGGGTAAAGAGTACACAGGAACTTCTTGTACTATTTTCGTAACTTTTTTAAGTCTGCAATTATTTCAAAATAAAAGGTTTAAAAGGTGAGGCTGAGCAATCAATATATATTTGTGTGAGTCCTAACGTAGTTCCATTTTTTAAAAAAAAAGTTTTTGAAATGTTCAAAATAGCATTAACTTTTACCAGGTAAGTGTGCTTTTTTTTGAGGTCAATATCAAGGAAGGTAGAGACCCTTAAATAAAATGTTATTTTCCTTAACTTTCAGGATGACAATTGCAGCTTATGTGTCTTTATAGTGCAGGCAGACCTCTCTGATGGAGCTTATAAATGGTGCTATATCTTGCATAACCCTGTGACTCTTGGGATTATGTTGCTAGGAGTCTATCTTCTGGTAAACTTTCCCTTAGCAAACAGCAATGAGTAAATATTCTGTCCAAAATGGGAAAATTTTAAGCTGGTGACAATTACTGTGTGTGACTAGTGCTACTAGTATAGAATGTACTGGTAACTTGGGCCAATTTCACCTACAAGGATTGATTCAGACCCATACGTTTATACAACAGGTTACCTATGGCAAAATATTGTTATTCTGGCATAGTCACATATGATGTTTGAAGATGTGGTGTATGATTGTTTTATGTTCATTCCTTACCAGTTTCCATTTTTTAAGAACATATATGGGTTGGCATAACTATTCTCAGACTATGCCTGCTGCTATGGTCTTTGCCAGGAAATTCATGCTACAAAAAGTACACAGAGTGGTAAGTGAGGTGGGCAGATATGATGGGTGTTGATCTGTCCATGAAATAATGAAAATATTTTTTATCCTTCCTGGATAAAATGTGATATCACATTACGTCAACTATATGAGATAAGGTTCAAGACATGCTATTGCCAAAGCAGAATAATTTGTTTATGAAAACAATCACAAACACTGATTTATAAAAATGGTGACCTCCTTGTTAAATCCAGGAAACATTCACTAAACATACCAACCTAATGACAAACTGTAATATCAAGAAATTAGAATAGGATTGATTAAGCAATACTTTAAAGAGAACTTTTGAAACAGATTATGCCAAGCAGACATGGCAATTGAGTCCAAAATAGTTTCATACTGATATAACAGGAGACTCTTCTGTGTAGGTGGAAATCAATCTATGGACTATACTCTCCAGATTCCTATCTGAAGATGATGCAACCTTCATTACCGAACAGTCAACATTCATGGAGTGATGGGCACAGTACTCCAGCACAATACACGATCAGCTATCTCACCTGTCACCTGTCCTTCCTATTTTCATAACATTCCCTTGTTATGAGGTTAGTATAGGACATTATATCTATTATACCTATAAAGAAAGCAAAGAATCACATGGTAGAGGATCTAGTGCTAAAAGCATCTTTACAAAAACTAAAACTAGGCCAGGAGCATTGGCTCACACCTGTAATTCCAGGATATTGGGAGGCCGAGGTGGGTAGATTGCCTGAGCTCACAAGTTCAAGACCAGCTGGAGCAAAAGAGAGACCCCCATCTCTACTAAAAATAGAAAAAAACTGAGGCAAGAGGATCTCTTGAGCCCAAGTTGGGGGTTGCTATGAGCTATGACACCACGGCACTCCACCCAGGGCAACAGCTTGAGACTCTGTCTCAAAAAAAACAAAAATTAAAAACAAAAGCTACAGCCTAAAAGTCATCAAATGATTGCTTCTGTTATCTAACTACTCATGAAGTAAGAAACTGTACACAGACGAATTTCAATGCTGTTTCAATTACACAAACTCAAGAGGGGTAGTAAATGCTGTAGTAACCAATGATGAATGTTACTTTTGTATTACAGATATGACAGCAATACAAGCCACATAGGTCAATGACCCTCAACTTAATGTAGCTTTCATGCATATCATGGATAAGAAATAATATAAAAGAAAACTATAAAGCTGGGCGGCACCTGTGGCTCAGTGGGTAGGGTGCCAGCCCCATATACGGAGGGTGGCAGGTTCAAACCCGGGCCCGGCCAAACTACAACAAAAAAATGGCTGGGCATTGTGGCAGGCACCTGTAGTCCCAGCTACTTGGGAGGCTGAGGCAAGAGAATGACCTAAGCCCAGGAGTTGGCAGTTGCTGTGAGCTGTGTGATGCCATGACACTCTACTGAGGGCAATAAAGTGAGATTCTATCTCTACAAAAAAGAAAAAAAAAAGAAAGAAAACTATAAAGCCTTCATGCAGACATGGAATTCTGATGAATGTGCTATCTAAATGCCAAGTTAAATATGAATAATTGTTGGAAAGGCTTTGTATATTTGAAATATTAAAGTTTTCATTAAAATTTGAGAATGTAAGGATTATGTAAATCGTCTTTATCCTGTATGACTGGGCATCATGATATAATGCAAAATTAGATTTAAAATACTGGATATATTGAGTAGACAGCTTATTTAAGTAATTAACTGGTGTATTAATATTCATTGATCATTATCTAGTTTGTCTCTGAATCAAACATTTCCCAAGCTTTAAATTGGTAGTGCAGTATACATTTTATAAATCACCTTCCATAATATTTTCTTCAAAAGGTTTACTTTATGGTACTCTTCTAGCCTTTAAATGGGAGCGCTAACCAGAAGTATACCAATGATTAAAAAGGTCATACATCTTTTTCCACATTCTATGATACCTGGGAAGATACAATTTGCAAAGCCTGCATGGAACTCCTCCACATCACAAAGTAAACAATCAAAACAGTTATACTTAGCTTGAAGAACTAATATCACGTTCATGGCAACTGGGTATGGGTATGACCATTGGAACATTAGTTTGTAGTTTTAAATATTAAACCCTAACTAAATAGAACCATTTTGAAGAACTCCTACAACAAACACTTAGTTAATCGGAAAAAGATAACCTTTTGTTTAACTCACTTTGTTTTTTGTTGAGACAGAGTCTTGCTCTGTCACCCAGGTTAGAGTACAGTGGTGTCATCATAGTACTCTGCAACCTCAAATTTGTGAGTTCAAGAAATCCTTCTGCTTCACACTCTAGAGTAGTTGGAACTACAGGTGCACATCACTATGTCCAACTAATTTTTCTACTTTTTGTAGAGATTGGGGGTGGTCTCACTATGATGCTCCGGTGCTCTCGAACTCCTGGCTTCAAGCAGTCCTCCTGCCTTGGCCTCCCAAAGTGTTAGTATTACAGAAATGAGCAACCACATCCAGCATTAATTAACTTTTATAGTGAAACATGGTTTTTCATTTGTGTTATCTCATTGGAGACTCCATGTAATTGTGGAAGTTAAGTAGAGAAGTACCATTTTAAGTTCCATCTCTCAGAAATGAAGTAACTCAGAGTTTATGAGATGTCACCTAAGGTCAGATATAGCAGTGAGGCTGTGACTGTACCCCAGATCTCCTGAAACTTCATATGCAAAGCACCTAGTGCAGTTCCTGACTCTCTTTGTGAAACAGATGAATGATGCTTCTTTTTTTCTCCTAACTCAGTGCTCTTTTCCAATTTAAGGCACTGCCCAGTCCTGTAGCAGTAGATTTAAGGAACACACACAAAAATTGTTGATGAAACTTGAATGATACCAAAATGAAGAAAATAAAATAGTCCTGTTAGTCATAACATCTAGGAATTACCTTTATCTTTACAATAATAAGTTTCCATTCTTGAACTGGAATCGTCTGCAACAGAAACTAGTAACAGGAACTCCAAAGGAGTAGTACAGGTTGAACATCCCTAATCTAAAAACTTGAAATCTTAAATACTTCAAAATCTAAAACTTTTTGAGTTATAACATGATGTCACATGAGTGGCTGAGATAGTAACATCTTTGCTTTCTGATGGCTCATGTACATAACTTTGTTTCATACACAAAATTATTAAAAATCTTGTATAAAATTACCCTCAGGCTATGTGTAAAAGGTGGATATATAACAAATGAATGTCATGTTTAGACTGGGGTCCTATCCCAAGACATCTCAATATGTATATACAGATATTCCAAAATCCTAAAAAGTATAAAATCTAAAACACATTTAGTCCCAAGCATTTCAGATGGGGGATACTCAACCTCTGTATCACTCGAGAAAATGGTTCCTGAGGAGACTATCACATGAAGTAATACATCTCTATTAGTCAGTGCAGCCATAAAGAAAAATGTTAATGAGACCAAATTCGTCATGATGAGGGTAAAACAATTACCACGAAATTGAAAAGGTTTCTGTTAAGTTTAATTCATTTTCACACACTTTGAAAAAGAATCTCAAATGCTTCACAGCAAATCTTATTAATTAAACCAAAAATCCATTAATGTTTTCTGCTTTTACACTTTAATTTGTATATCTTTATCCTTAATTTAAGAATAATTATGAATAAAACATAAAAGTCAATGTTCTGCAATCACGTATGTCTTATTGTACATACCTTTTCTGTCCTCATATTTTCTTTAGACTCTAGTACATAACATTCAGGTTTGATGACCTTGACAATAGGACTTATAAAACGTACTCATAAATCTGAAATTCGTCAACCAGCTATTCAGGAAGAAAATTAAGTGAACCTAGTTTTGTAGTAATATGTCTATGTTAAAGACCCAAAATACACTCTAAGAAAGTTCAAAATGCCATCATATCCCCCTAGATGGTGAGATTTTTATCTTATACTCTCCCAGTTTGACTTTATCCTCTGAAAGCTGACTTTTCTCTTCCAAGTGCCACTTAAGTATAGATCATAAGCCATAATTCAGTAAAGGGCACCTCTGGGTTATATGAGGATTATGATCAATGTAGATAAAATCTAAAGCATATACAAAAAAATAAACTATAGCAAGACTGAAAAATTCCTTATTCCTAGAAAAATTCTTGAACTTTTATTCTTCAAGTGTATGTATCTTGATAAATGGGCTTTGGTGTATGGATATACTGAGTTTTAGACTTGTTTTAGTTCTACAAACACAAGTCTCTTTTTTTTTTTTTTGAGACAAGGTGTCACTCTGATGCTGTGATCGATAATATCTTGGCACTCTACCGAGGGTGAGAAAATAAGACGCTGTCTAAACAAAAAGAAAAACATACAAACACAAAGTCTTAAGAGATTCTGTCCTTAAGACATTCTGCTTTTAGTATATTCTGTCTTAATAAACAAAATTTACCTTTTTCATGCTATTATTAATTTTACTCATTTCAAAGCACATCATATTGCAAGAAAAACATAGAAATCAACAAATTCAAATTATGTGCATTCAGATAGCACTCACCTTTAGAGAATCAAAACAGGCTATCACACGGCCATTTTCCACATGGCAAAGTCTTGGTGGATGGGCAAATTTGCAATCTGCATCTTCTCGAAAGCAAGTTCCTCTCTGAAATTCTCTACAGACTTCTAAAGTCAGCCACTTGGTGTCACGAATCAGGGCAACATTGACAGCCGCCATTTTGAAAGCTAAATTAAAATCAAATGCACCCTGTTTAGGACATTACCGTGGACTGCTAAAGTATTAAAAATGAATTCAAATTAAATGTGAAAAGATAACAGCTTGCTTTGGTAAGACATCTATTCGTTAGCACTTAGGTTTTCATTTAATCGGATCTGGTCTAGTTAAACAAACAACAAATCATAAAATAAAAATTGCATTAGAATAACTAAAAATCAAATTAAAGACCAACTCCTAAGAAGGCAACTGTAAAGGTTAAAATATTGAATGTTTTACTTTTCCCTTAGCCAAATTTACTTCCAATAACTGGCAGACTTTCAAAAGAATTCTGTGCTCAACAGTTAATGTTTTCAATTATTCTTGTGAAAAGCATATGCTGCTGGCTGCCCTTGAACTTGTGGAATGGTCTCCAATCAGGGAGAGAAAAGTTTTCCTCCCTATTTCTTAGCTTTAAAGGATAAGATTGGGAAGAATATTAGAACCTAAAAAAAAAAGTTGGGTTGCAAAATAAAAGGGAGGGAAAATGGCTAAGAAAACTGAGTATTAAAGAAAAAAAGAAATGTCCAAGTTGCTGACAGTGAACTAAAAGCATACCAGGTTTGGGAGGGAGGAAAGGCTGAGAGAAGGTAGGGTAGGGGAAGAGGTTTATAAAGAGATAGCTCTAGAGTTGAATCCAAGCAGCAGAGTTTTCAGAAAAGGCATTTTTCAGAACCTGCAAGAAAAAAACAAATAAAATTAGCCAAACTAATATAGTGCTTCCTTTTCAAACTCTAGTTTTGGAAAAGAAGTAACCATATTGTATTTTAAACAGGAAGCATCTACATATTGACAGTGCAATGGAGTACAGTCAGCTATTGTCAGTAAGAAGGGCATTTCCTGGTGTAAAACCACATAGTTAAAGAAAGCAACTGCTTAGATTTACTACTGTAGTACAAGACTGGGCAACAGTGCCACAAGAGATAGAATGAAAGATGGAAAGGTAAAATGTGCTTCAGATAAAGAAATAAATCTTTTGAAAAAAACATTGGATTTTTTCTGTGTAGGCTCTCTTAGTCTCTATGAAGGGAAAATAGAACAACTCCAAAGGTTTCAGCATACTCAAATAAATGAGACAAAAAGCATTGTTCAATGCTACATTAAATATAACATGGCTTTAAAATTTGCAGTTTAACTCAATGTTAACCAGCAACAATTTTGAGCAACTCAGTAGAAAAGATACATGTAAGATTAATTTACTTGCATTATGCCAGGAACACACACCAAAAATTAAAAAAAAAAATACACTAAAGCAAAAATAAGCTCAGAGAATTAGAAAACACAGCCAATTGTTAACTTCAACAAAAAATGGAATTAAAGTCTTTGAAAATATTTCACTTAATTTTCTGAAAAATATTTCTAATAACTTTATAGCATCTGAATTTTCTATTTGTCTTTTCCATATTCAAGATGAAATTCAATGTCACTTGATTTTTCAGATATAAGTACCTAGGAAATTCAGGCAAGCTTATCTATTCAAGAACAAAACATGTTGTTCTCCGAGTCACTCTTCATGGATATCTTTCTAACATACATTACATGCAATTTTGCCTTCCTAAAAAATACTGAATAAAACTTGGCTCGATTAAAGACTTGGGGGTCATTAATGTATTGGGAAGTATAATAGCTCTCCTCCCTCAGTGGCAGGCTGCTCCTTGTTACTTTCTCCACTTCTCTTACTGTTACACTACCTGTCACAGTGAATTTTCCAGTTCTTCTGGAAAACCTAATAGACAACCATGGATGTTGAATAAGAGTTAGTTTCTGAATGGGGGGTGTCCTTAGGGGCAAGATGCAGGGCTTTCTTGCACAAGTTCTATAACTGCTCTTAGTGCTTTCAGGGCCCCTTTGCTTTAAGATATATACAGGACCATGTTCTAAAGCAGTGGTTCTCAGCCTTCCTAATGCCATGACCCTTTAGTGCAGTTCCTCATGTTGTGGTGACCCCCAACCATAACATTATTTGCGTTGCTACTTCATGACTGTAATTTTGCTACTATTATGAATTGTAATGTAAATATCTGATATGCAGGATGGTCTTCAGCGACTCCTGGGAGAGGGTCGTTCGACCCCCAAAGGGGTCAAGACCCACAGGTTGAGAACTGCTGTTCTAGAGGGTTAAGGTTGTCAGGCAAATGATCTCTAGAAGAAAATATTTTTTAAATAGTCTGGTGGGGGAAATGCAAATCAAATCAATGTGATGACCACTTCACATCTACCAGGGTAACTATAATAAAACAGACAAAAAAATCTGGAGGAAGTGGGACCCTCATACATTGTGTGTGGGAATGTAAAATAGTGCAGTTTCTGTGGCAAACGGTCTAACAGTTTCTCAAAATGTTAGTTATCATATCATCTAACACCCCAATGTCTTGGTATATACCCCAAATAATTGAAAACAGGTGCTTAAATAATCCTTGTACAGGAATGTTCATAGTAGCACTATTCACAATAGCCAAGAGGTAGAAATAATCCAAGCATCCATCAGCAGATGAATGGATAAACAAAATGTGGTACATCCACACAATGGAATATTATTCCACCATTAAAAGACATGGAGTTGGCTTGGTGCCCATAGCACAGTGGTTACGGCGCCAGCCACATACACCAAAGGTGGCTGGTTGGAACCTGGCCTGGGCCAGTTAGACAACAATGACAGCTGCAACAGTAAAAAAAAAAAAAAATAGCTGGGCATTGTGGCGGGCACCTGTATTCCCAGCTACTTGGGAAGCTGAGGCAAGAGAGTTGCTTAAGCCCAAGAGTTTGGGCAGCACCTGTGGTTCAAAGGATTAGGGTGCTGGCTTCATATGCCGGAGGTGACGGGTTCAAACCCAGCCCCGGCCAAAAAAAAAAAAAAAGCCCAAGAGTTTGAGGTTCCTGTCAGCTGTGATGCCACAGCACTCTACCAATGGTGACAGAGTGAGACTCTGTCTCAAAAAAAAAAAAAAGAAAAAAGGCATGGAGTACTGATCTATGCTACAACGTGATGGACCCTGAAAACATTACGTTAAAGTGAAAGACACCAGACAAAAGGCCACATACTATATGATTTCATTTATGTGAAATATCCAGAATAGCCATATCCATAGAGACAGAAAGTAGATTAGTGGTTGCCAGGGACTAGGAGGAGGAGAAAAATGAGTAGTAGCAGCTTAATGGGTATGGAGTCTCCTCTGGAGGTGATAAAAATTTTCTAGAATTTAGATGAACAATTTTTTAATATAGCATAACTCATTCTACTCATTGTACACTTTAAATGGATGAATTAGATAGTACGTGAAATACATCTCAGTAAAGCTGTTATTTTTTTTAAAGTCTAAAGTGACATGACGACCAAAAAATAAATAAATAAATAAACCTTGATAGATAATGAGGTTAGCTATCCCAAGCTTTCTGAGATTCTCCTTAAACACAAATTTTCCTCAGTAGTGTTACTAACTTGAATTTCAAGAGTAAATTAGTTCCTGTACTATAACTGACTTATTAAGAAAATAGCCCAAAAGAGCACGTTCCAGAAGTTTGTAAATTTATATTCAAAGATATATGACAATTTAATCCTACAACTAAATTATATAGGCTGCCTGAGCATATTTTAAAGAAAAATAACCAAAAAAGGCATATACACACACACAAACACACACACACACATCCCACACACACGTATGTTGAAGATCTGCTCAAACCCTCAGCAGTGAGGGTCTGGAGAAAGATTTTTCTCTATCAGGTATAAAAACAGATAATAAATTTAAATTTTGACCTACAAATGAAAAATTCAAACAGTAATTGGCTTCTAGCCATACATTTTATGTAAGGATATAAGGTCAGGGGCTTGGCGCCTGTGGCTCAAGCCGCTAAGGCGCCAGCCACGTACACCTAAGGTGGCGGGTTCAAATCCCCAGCTCGGGCCGCCAAGCAACAATGATGGCTGCAACCAAAAAATGGCCGGGCGTTGTGGTGGGCGCCTGTGGTCCCAGCTACTTGGGAGGCTGAAGCAGGAGACTCGCTTGAGCCCAGGAGTTGGAGGTTGCTATGAGCTGTGATGCCATGGCACTCT
>CAUYQV010081984.1:0-34717 GCA_963574575.1 Galagoides demidoff
CATTTATGCCATTACGGGATTCAATGTGTTGATTATTTGTACAAATTGGAGAGCTTACATCCTACTAATCAACATAGCCTTTACCTCATTTACCCAATTACAGCATTAAGACATTTGTGTTCTACACCTGATAGATCCAACTTGTACTTGCAATATGTTCCATAGGCGTGGGAAGCTGGCATTCTTAAGAATGCTTTCCTCAGGACTCTTATTTTAGAGATATGGCCGAGATAGGTTAGTTGTACTACTTGAGATACAGCAGACTAGACGTAGTCAAGGAGGAAGAGCCTTCTTAAGTACTGTTCCAAAGAAAATGGAACAGATTAGTGAGTCCAGGTGGGGTTAGGGCCCCTGGTTAAATCCTAAGAAGCACCCAGAGAACCTATGCTATTCCATCTGCCCTGGCCTTTAACCCACTGGTTATCTTGTTTGATGGCCAGGGAAAGAAGTTTCACAGCCCTGAAGGATTTTATCCTTCTGATGATCAGACAACCTACAGATATTCACATGATATTGTTTAAACATTATAATAGGATACAGTGTGTGTTAGGAAATCGTTTATCTAAACTACACATATTTATTGTTAATATAAATAATTTGCATTATGAGTTGTTTTCCTTGGTGTGTATACTTACTCATCCCTGGGGATGTGGATGAGCAAAGTGTTATATTCCATGGCCTCGCTCCTGCTGGCAATGGCACAGGTGCAGAACTGTGGGCAGGATGAATCAAACGCCAATTGCATCACTGCCACCTGTGCTCAGCTCAGATTGCTGTCAGTGGAGGAAATAGAATTCATTAGTTTTCTTTCAGGGCACATGCAAATACATGGGTTTCAAAGAATGTATAATGGCAACAAGGAAAAATGGGTAAGCCTAGCTTTTCCTTTCCCTGAGTAGCTCTAGCAACAGATGAACTGATGAGCATTTGGAAGCACTGTCTTTGTCAGTAGTATTTGACAAGATGGTATCACTGTAGCAGAATGCTCTGTTGATAACTGATCACGATTTGCAATTTACTCCCAGGACTATTGAGAAAGTAATATTGATTTGTTAAAGAATCCAAAATGCTATAAATTCTCACAGAAAACATGACCAAATACTCAAACAACCGTTTTAAGTGCGTCAGATGAAAATAAAATGCATGAAAATCGCTTTCCTGACATATGTGATGAGTTATCTAGTGTGATGAGCTCAGAGCCTCTATTTTCCATATCTATTTTCCTTTTGGCTTTGGCTATGCTAATGCCGTTTGACAAGTGTGAGTCTCTGGCGTGATGATAGAGGACTGCATTTGGAGAAAAATACAGGCTCTTTTTTTAAAAATTCATTTCCCCAGGGTTCCTGAGATGGATGAGGACTAGGAAGAAGCCTACCCTCGGTTGTAGCTTGGTGTTTTCCAAACTAGACTGATCTTGGAGGTTTTGATTAGAATTCTCTGATAAAACTCAGGAATCTGTGGTTGTAACAAGCACTAAAGTTGCAAAATTCACTCTGCTAGTTTGGAAACCATCAGTCTTATGTATATATTCAAAAGTGAAGTTTATTTTTAATGCACTCAGATTTCCTGCTTGTCCAGCCCAATTTACGTTGACATGACTCACCTACATGAATATGAATATCTATATATGTAGGCATGGAATACAGGTCTCAGCATTTGGGAGAAAATGTTTTTTAAAAACAAAACAAAAACTCCCTGTATTGAATTGAGCAGCTGAAAGGCAAACACCTGGCCCTTTCTTTCCAATTATGTTGCTTAGGCTGGTAGCCTGTTTAAGATGAAATATATTCACATCAAAAATATCCTCCTTGCTCTTTCCTGATCTATACCTCTTTTTCCCTTTAAAATATAACATTTGTTTCCTTTTTCTAATTACAAAAAAATTCATGCTCAATGCCAAAAATCCCAAAGAAAAAAACAAAACAAAACTCTGTAATTTCACCACCCAGAAATATCTTTACTATTTGTTTTCTAAAGATGCAATGATATGAGATTCACAAGGCTTATAATTACAATACATGATGACTGCTTAGTAAGAAAAAGTAAATTTAAAACAGAAATGTTAAAGGTAACTGACAGAACCTAGAAATTCACTCCTGCTACGTTTTCATATCTTTAAAAATGTTAATATATTGAACTGCTCTTAGAATTCTAGAAGGATCCATGTGTAGAATTTACAAATTCTTTACCTCTAAAGTTTTCATATCTTAGATATGTAATTTTTTGTCTAGAGTTTTTTTAACCTTTAGATATCTATCATTTCTTCACTCATTGTATAGTAGTTGAGCATTTATTATGACAATGTAGCATCTAACAAAATTCTATAAGGTCTCTGCCTCCAGTGAGCTTATTTTCTTGGGTAGGGGCAAGAAATAATAAATCAGTAAACAATTTAACAAGATGTTTTCAGATTTTTTTGATTGGGTAGTCAAGAAAAGCCACCCTAAGGAGGTGACATCAAAGTTCACACTTAAAAGGATTCCAGACTTGGGAAAATGAAAGGGTCTAGTTCCTCACAACCTCAACAACAGAATGTGTTACCAAGTTGGTTTGGTTTGGTTTTGAAAAGCAAATTATCCTTGTAAGTTGATCTTTAATTAAAGGAAATGCTAATTTTTTTCTTTAGTTTAAAAAAATTGTAATAATTTTACCAGGCTGTGTCTTGGAATTGATCATTCTGGGTCTGTTTTCTAAGGTACCCAGTGAGTCTTTTCTGGTACATTCATTCACATCTTCTTTTAATTTGGGGGACCTGGGGGGGATTTATTTTTATTTAAGTATGAGTTCTTTTTTTTTTCATTTTCTGGATTCTAATCATACATATGGTGAATTTATTTTTGCCCATGTTCCAGTTCAACCACTTTTCCTCTGACCGTTGTGACTTGTTTCTAAACTTCTTTTCATTCTTTTGGGTTGTTTCTTTTCCTTTCCTCAAAGCCCCTTCTTATTATATCTACATCTATTCTCCCCCAGGTACTATATAACTTACTCTGTGATGATTTTGTCTTTTATTCCATTTCTTTCTGGAATACAATAAAATCTCTTTTAATTTCTTCCCTTTCATGGTCCATTTCCAGTTTGGGTTTCAAATTTTTCTGATTCAAGGATTTTTTTTTCCCAAATTCCAAAACGCTTGTTTAAGAAAATTTAACTCAGTTTTCAGTGTTGTGTTGCAAGCCTATTTTTAGAGAGACTATTTATCAGTTTAAAAAGTTTGTTTTGAATATGACTTCCCAAGAAGGAAGTAGCTTTATATAGATTAAAATGGCCTATGTATATCATGCATATACCTTGTCAGGTTTGAAGCAGTCTGAGCATTTTAGACATACCCTCATGTCTCAGTTTAGGAAAATTCAGTTTATTAAATGGGTGGCTTTGGGGGGAGAGGCTGTGAGGAGGTTAACAAAGGTTAGTGTGCCAATTTGAGTTTTTCATTTCTTTTTATCCTGTGGCATTCTGCATTTATTTCTCTTATTTCTTTTTCTCTTTACTGTTTAGTCTTCAAAAGGTATGTTCCTTCATTTTTACCATTTTCTCCCAGAAGCACTGTCTTTCTAAGAGAGCGATTTTATATCCCATGAATTTTGACGTTCCTTCCTTGTAGACATGACCTTAGACACATGAACTCTCGGTCTGGTTTGGTTTTGTAGTTAGGGTGGACTTTGGCTTTCTGGGAGTGATTTTAGTTCAATATTAGGTCATTTGTCGTTCTCTTCTTTCTTCTGCACAGTTTTTCTGGATTACCCTGACTCTCTGAAAATATTTGTGGGGGAAGCTTGGAAGATAGCTTTTCTGGAAATTGGTGGAGGGGGATGTTTGTTGTTTTTATTTACAGGTAATTTGAAGTTTGAAGTATTTATCTCCTAGTTATGATGAGAGCATGGGATATTTGTGGATTTCTACTTTCTTCTTCTTGATGTATATAGTTTTGGGGAGAATATATAAACAAATTTCAATTTAGCTGGTTACCATTACTTCACTGTATTGCCGTTCTTTTAAGGCAGAAACTTCAGCCCACATCGGAAATGCTATTGTTCTCATATAAAATCTCCTTCCAATATTCTAAAATTGTTTGAACTTTTCTTACCCTGGTCAGAGCAGAACCTTGTAGGAAATAGGGGCCTAGACTAATGTAAAAGCTATTACAGTTTCCCAGAAATGCATTAATTTGTCAAAAGTGAATAGTAGCAAGTTTTTTGCTATAATGGGATTAGCATTTTCTAGCAGGCTTTTAATAATACTAATTTTTATATACACTTTCAAAGAGCTTTCACATCAATTGAATTATTTACTTATAAATTAGATGCTACTTCTTACAGGCTTCCTGGCTATCACTTAGTGCAAAGATAAAGCAGGCAATTCAAGCCATATCACTCTATTCCTAGAGGCTTGTTTGTAACCCCTGTTAACATTGGCTGGAAATGATTTACTCTGCTTTATTTATGACTTTACCTGTTAACATGTATTTTTAAGTGGGAAACATAATTGCTTGAACTACATAGTGTCTGTGGGAAAGTGACTTCATATCTTCATATTACCAGTTGTCATTGGGAGTGTGAAAAGAATGGAAGGTATTAGCATCCTAGTCCTTTAAAATTGTACTTCACATTAATTAAAACTAGTATTTTTTTGTTACATTACTGGGTAATTCTGCCAACTGGCATACCATGAGATAGATTGATTATCTTTCTAAAGAATTAATATAAGATTATATTTTGATGTGATGAGCTTGTAACTATTTTTTTAACCATCTTAATCATTTTGAAGGGTTCAAGAAACTAGTATTAGAAGTATTCACATTGTTATAAATGAGATCTCTGGAACTTTTTTATCTTTTGATTTTGAAATCTATGCCTATTAAATAAATATTCCCCCATTACCCTCCTTCCAGCCCCTAACAACCACCATTCCACTCCCTGGTTCTATGAATTTTGACTACATTATGTACTTCATAAAAGTAAAATCATATAAAAGTTGTTTTGGGGAGTCTAAGTTACTTCACATAAATAATATATAAACTTATAATATTAAGAAAGACTTTTATGTTATCTACTCTTATAAACTATAGGGAAGAGAAGATGACCATGCTAGGTTGATTAATAATGAGAAGGTAAACTATTAAATTGTACACTAACGGTTTAATTCTAGTTAAGATTCAGAATGACCAAAAGTTATTTCCAATTTCCAGATTTTTTTGTCAATTTCATAAAATAGAGATACCCCATTATCATTAACACTAAAGGCCAACAATGAATGAAACCTATCTGAGAGAAGAGGAAATATAGTGTTATTAAAGACTTTAAATCATTTTTAATCAAAATACTTGATTTTAAAATAAAAGTATGTATATAAAACAAAACGAGAGACTATTTGCTCCCAGGAGTTCTGGCACTTTGCAGATATTCTTGATCAAATTCTTCTGATTTTGTTGGTGTGCTAGTCATGTATTTTATGGGCCCACTAAGGTTATAAGAAAGCTACTTCTACATATAGTGCTATGGGATTAATTTAAATTCCATTCCTGTATGTATTTAAGGAATACTGAAGTCACTTTGTTGTAGAGTCATTTACATGTAACACATATGCTCATTCTAAAAGCCAGATTTAACTTCACAGTAATTCTAAAACTTGGAGACATGGAAATGGGAAACATGATACATACCTATGAAAGAAGGATTAAAAAAGAAGAGAATTTTTCCCTCCCTTTGGTCAATTAAAAAGAAAAAGAAGGAGAAGGAAGATTAAAAAGGAAGACAATGCTTTTTTTTCCTTTGGTCAATTAAAAAGTAACACATATGATTTCTTGAATAAAGAAGATATTATTTTTATCAGAGATCTAAGCCAATCAGTCATTTCTTTTTTTTTTTTATTAAATCATAGCTGTGTACATTAATGCAGTCATGGGGTTCAATGTGCTGGTTTTATATACAATTTGAAATATTTTCATCAAACTGGTTAACATAGCCTTCATGGCATTTTCTTAGTTACTGTGTTAAGACATTTATATTCTACATTTAGCAAGTTTCACATGTACCCTTGCAAGATGCACTGTAGGTGTGGTCCCACCAATTACCCTCCCTCCACCCATATTCCCCCCCTCCCCTCCCCTCCATTTCCTCTTTCCCCATATTCTTGGGCTATAATTGGGTCACAGCTTTCATATGAAAGCTACAAATTAGTTTCATAGTGGGGCTGAGTACATTGGATATTTTTTCTTCCATTCTTGAGATATAATCAGTCATTTCTAAGTAAAGTAAAAACTTCCAGTGATTACTTATATTAACTAAGCACATATGTAGGATTGGATAAAAGTTTTCTCTTTTCCTATGTCATTATTAGGTACTACTAAAATTTAAATATAAGTATATATAATAATAATTCATATTATCATTCAAAATATGAATGATTTTAAGTAACGAATTTTCTGAATATTGAACATGGATTCAGTTAGCACTTCAGATGAATTTAAGAAGCTTAAGATGAAACTGAATTTGGAAATAATATTAAAGAGAAAAAAGTAGGAACCACATTTAAAAAGCCCTAGAATAATAGTTTAATGCAGGCATCCTCAAACTGCAGCCCGCTTAGGACATTTAATCAGCCTACTGGCTGTTTTTGCCACCGCTGCCTGTCCTGCTTAGCAGCTGACTTGTCCCAGGGCCCACAGTCTGGCCCTCCAGTGGTCTGAGGGACAGTGAACTGGCCTCCTGTTTAAAAAGTTTGAGGACCCCTGGCTTAATGTGTTTCAGAAAATAAAAGAGTCATAATTTCAGGAGAAAAACAGAATCTTTATAAAAGAACCAAATGGAAATAACAGAAATGAAAAATACAATAGCTGAAATTGATAATTCAATAGATGAATTTTCTAGCAAATTAAATTCTATAAAATAGAAAATTAGTTAACTAGAACATTGTTCATGAGAAAATATCCCAATTGAAACCTGAAAAGGCAAAGAATAGAAAGTGCATAAAAAATATATGATATGACAAATTCAGTGCAAATTATATATATATATATATATATGACATAGATATACACATATACGTATATACATATAAAAGACATATATATATTAAGACAGATATATATATACACATATATATATCATTATAGTTCTAGAAGTAAAAGAAGTACAGAATTGGGCAAAATAGTATTTAAGGAGATACAGGCTGGGAATTTTTTAAAAACTGAGGAACAACATCAATCTATGTACTCAAGAAGCACTATAAATCCCAAGAAGGATAAATACAAAGAAAACTGCCATGAGGTACATCATAGAACTTGCAAAAAACAAAAACAATGAGAAAGTATCAAAAGCATTCAGATAAAGGAAGTAAGACCCTCAAAAAGAACAATGGTAATACTGATAACTGATTTCTCAAAAGAGACAAAAGTAAACAAGAACATAATGGAATATCTTCAAAGTGCAGAAGAAAGTAATTGCCAACCCAAGATCCTATGTCAAGTAAAAAATATCCTTTAAAAAATATATATAATGGCTCATCCAGTATGGAGAATAGTCTGGAATTTCCTTAAAGTTATTAAAAATACACTTACCAACTGATCCAGCAATCCTAATTCTGACTATATATCCAAAAGAATTGTCAACCAAAAATGTCCTTATATGTTACCTAAAGATACCCGGGGGACAAAAATCACCCTCCATTGAGAACCACTGACTTAGAAGTAATATCGGATCTCTAGCATACTTTTGTGACGGAAGAAAGGATTAAGTATCACACTTGTCTTTCTATTCTTTGGACCTCTTTAAAGTACCTGACTATGTTTGTTCAAGCTATATAGGAATAATTTAATGACAGTTTATAAGAGTAAGAATTTGTATTAAACGATAGGCTCTTGAATAATCACTGGGTCAATGAAGAAATTAAAACAGAAATTAAAATCTTTTGAGGTGAACGAAAATGAAAACACACTATACCAAAACCTGTGGGATACACAAAAAGTAGTATTAAAAATGAAATTTATAGTATTAAATTCCTACATAAAAATGTTGAAAGATCACAAATTAAACACCTAATGTTGTACCTCAAGAAACTCAGGAGAAAGAAAATACTGTATTTCCGGTATAAAATATGTTTCCATGTATAATGTACACCCACTTTTTGGCCCAAACTTTCAGGAAAATGGCCCTTGGCTGGAAGGGACACATCTGGGGAGGGTGAATGCTCCCCTAGTAAATGTGAAGATCACATTGCACTCCCACAGCTACCCAGTCTATGAAGACTGCCCCTTTTCTCTCTCCTAGGATCCCTTCCTCCAGCCCCAACCATGTCAGGGGCTACAGGCAAGATGGCCACATGCATGGCTAGTAAAGCGAGAGCTTCTGAGGCTACTAGGCCCATTGGCGGTCAGGTTGGTCCCTGCGGTCTGTGCAGGGCTCCTGGTCCCCTACATGTGGTCCCACCTCAGGTCTCAGCCCTCACCCCACATGGCTGCAGCCTGCCTCACCAGCCCTGCCATTACCCCCTCCCCAATTGCAGCACTCAGTTGGAGACTACTCCAGCCCACTCCTACCAGATCCCAGATCCTTTCAGACTAAAAACCCATGCTCTTGGTGGGCCCAGGAAGGAAGGCATGACAGCCTCAGGAGGCCTGCTGGACTCCTCAGCTCCAGAGCCATACTACCCATTCATAATGTGCACCCTTATTCTTCCCTCAAAAATTTGGACAAATGGCCTGGTGCCTATGGCTCAAGTAGCTAAGGTGCCAGCCATGTACACCTGAGCTGGCGGGTTCGAACCCAGCCCAGGCCCACCAAACAACAATGACAGCTGCAACCAAAAAAATGGCCAGGCATTGTGGCAGGCACCTGTAGTCCCAGCTACTTGGGAGGCTGAGGCAAGAGAATTGCTTAAGCCTAGGAGTTGGAGGTTGCTGTAAGCTGTGCTGCCAGGGCACTCTACCCAGGGCAACAGCTTGAGGCTCTGTCTCAAAAAAAAAAAAAAATTGGGACAAAAAAGTGAGCATTATACATAGCAAAATATGGTAACAAATGTAACAGTTCTTCTATTTCAAAAAAGCTCACAAAATATCAACAAAATAAAAAGTTGGTTCTTCAAATAGATAAAATTAATAAACCCCAAGTTAGACCAACCAAGAAGAGGAAAGGCTCAAATGAACAGATTTAGAAATGAAAAAGGTGACATTACCACTGATACAAAAGACCATCAGAGACTATTATGAACAACTAGGAAACCTAGAGAAAATGGATAAATTCCAGGAAATATACAACTTATTGAGATTGAACCAGGAAGAAACATTGCTCCTGAACAGACATATAATAAGTGCCAAGAATGAATCAGTAATTTAAAAAATCTCCCAACAAAAAGGAAGACCATGACCAGATGAATTCACCGTCAAATTCTGCCAGACATACAAAGAAGAACTAATACTAATTCTCCTGAACTGTTCCAAAAAATTGAGAAAGAGGGAACTCTCCACAACTCATTCTACAAGGCCAGTATCACCGTGATACTAAAAGCCAGGAAAGGACACAATGAAAAAGAAAACTACAAACCAATATCCCTGATGAACATAGATGCAAAAATCCTCAATAAAATACTACCCAATCAAATCCAACAGCACATTAAAAATATAATATACCATAATCAAGTGGGTTCTATACCAGGATGCAAGGATGGTTCAACATATGCAAATAAATAAATGTGATACATCACATAAGCAGAATTAAAGGCAAAAACCATATGATAATCCCAATAGATTTCCAAAAAGTATTTGATAAAATTCAGTATCCCTTCATTATAAAAAAAAAACCCACAAATTAAGCATTGAAGAAACATATCTCAAAATAATAAAAGCCATATATGACAAACCACAGGCAACATCATACTTAATAGGGAAAAGTTGAAAGCATTTTCCTTAAGAACTGGAACAAGACAAAGATACTTTCACCACTCGTGTTAAACATAGGGCTGGAAGTCCTGGCCAGAGCAATCAGGCAAGGGAAAGAAAGGCATCCAGATTAGAAAAGAGAAAGTCAAGTTCTCCCTAATTGCTGATATGATCTTATATCTCTGTCAAGTTTCAGGATACAAAATCAATATACAGAAATCATTACTATTTCTATACACCAATAATGATCTGAGAACAAAATCAAGGGGGCAATACCATTTACAATAGCTGCCAAAATAAAATACCTAGGAATGCATTTAATCAAGGAGGTGAAAGATCTCTATAAGGAAAACCACAAAACACTAATAAATTGTAGATGACACAAATAAATTGAAAAACATCTCATGCTAATGGATCTGAAGAGTTAGTGTTATTGAAATGACCATACTGTCTAAAGCAATTCACAGGTTCAATACAATCCCTATCAAAACACCAATGACATTTTTTACATAATTAGAAAAAAAACAATTATAAAGTTTATATAGAAACAAAAAAGAGCTTGAATAGACAGAAAAATCTTGAGCAAAAAGAATAAAGCTAGAGGCATTACATTGCCTGACTTTCAAATTATACTACATGACTATAGTAACCCAAACAGCATGATGCTGGTATAAAAAGATCAATGAAACAAAATAGAGAACCCAGAATTAAAGCCACATGCTTACAGCCAACTGATCTTTGACAAAGTTGACAAGAACATACACTAGGAAAAGAACACATCTTTCAATTAATGGTACTAGGAAAATTGAATTGCCACACACAAAAGAATGAAAAAGGACCATATGCAAAAACCTATCTCTCATATAAAAAATCAACTCAAGATGGATTAAAGACTTAAATATAAAATCTGAAACTATAAAAATATTAAAATAAAATGTGGGAAAAACTGGTGGAGATTGGTCTAAACAAAGAATTTATGACTAAAACATCAAAAGCACAAGCAACAGAGACTAAATAGCTTCTGCATAGCAAAAGAAATAATCAACAGATTAAACAGACAACCTGAAGAATGGGAGAAAATATTTGTAAATTATACATCCAACAGGGGAATAATATCCACAATTTTCAAGGAGCTCAACAGGACAGCAACAGAAAAACAATTAACCCCATTACAAAGTAGGTTAAGGACATGAATAGATATTTTTCAATAGAAGACAAATGAATGGCCAACAAGCATATGAAAAAATGTTCAACATCACTAATCCTCAGAAAAATTCACATTAAAATCACAATGAAATATCATCTTACACCAATCAGAATAGCTATTATTAAAAAGACAAAAATAGGGCAGCACCTGTGGCTCAAAGGAGTAGGGCACCGGCCCTATATGCCAGAGGTGACAGGATCAAACCCAGCCCCGGCCAAAAACTGCCCAAAAAGAAAGAAAGGAAGAAAGAAAAAGACAAAAATAACAGATGTTGGCAAGGATGCAGAGAAAAGGGAACACATACCCTGTTGGTAGAAATGTAAATTACTGCAACCTGGATGGAGATGTCTCAAAAAACTAAAACTATCATATGATCTATCAATCCCACTTCTGGGTATCTACCCTACACAAAGAAAAAGAAATCAATCTATAAAAAATACACTGGCACTCCTATGTTTATCACAGTACTAGTCATAAAAAGAAGGATATGGAATCAACCTAAGTGTCCATTGATAGAAGATTAAATTTTAAAATGTGGTATATACACACAGTGGAATACTATTCAGCTGTAAAAGAACAAACTCATGCCTTTTGCAAAAACATGGAACGGAACTGGAGGCCATTATCATAAGTGAAACAATTCAGACCCAGAAAGAAACATACCATATATTCTTATAAGTGGGAGTTAAATAGTGTGTACCCATGAAAGCAAGAGTGTAAAATGGTGGACAACGTAGACTCAGGAGTGAAGGGGTAGGGGTGGATCATGGGAGGTTGCCTGATGGGTACAGGCATTGCATGATCTCACTTACATGTAGAATCTAAAAATGTTAAAACTCATAGAAGCAGAGTATATAATGTGGGCTACCAGGGGATAGGGGAGGGGTGTTGGAAAGATATTGGTCAATGGATACAAAATTTCAGTTAGATGGGAAGAATAAGTTTAAGAGGTCATATACCGTGGTAACTACAGTTAATAACAATGTCTTATATTATTGAAAATTGCTCATGGGAGCAGGTTTTGTGTTCTCAATACAAAAAAAAATGGTAAGTGTGTAATATATGTGTTTATTAGGTCAATTTAGCCATTTTGCAATGTATACATATTTCAATACATCATGTAGTACATGATACATATATACAATTTTTGCAAATAATTACATTTTTTAAAAGATTATAGTGGTATCTGCCACATAATTTCTTTTTTTTTATTGAATGGTAACTATGTACATTAATGCACTTCTGGGGTACAGTGTGGAGTTTTCACATGCAATCCCAAATACTTCCATCAAACTGGTCAACACAGCCTTCATGTCATTTTCTCAGTTATTGTTTTAAAACATTCTCATTCTACTCTTAGAGAGTTTCACTTATAACCCCTGTAAGATAGACCTCAAAAATGGTCCCTCCAATCCCCCTCCCTCCACCCATTCCCCCCTCCCTTCTCCTTCCCTCCTCCCCACATTCTTAGGCTATTTGGTTATAGCTTTCATATAAAAGGTATAAATTAGTTTCATAATAGGGGTGTGTACATTGGATACTTTTTCCTTCATGTGACTCTTGGGATGAAAAGACATGGGTAGGATTGAGACTTAGTGCTCACTTCATAACCTTCCTAGACTTGGAAGCTCTGGAGTACAGTCAAGGTCCCCCCCTTTCTGCTCCCTGGTGCTAATCAAACTTGATTCCTCCCTCCTTTTTGGTCCTCTGCCTCCCTTACAGCTGTTGGGGTTATTTCAGCCTTATGTGTCTCTCCCTCTCGACCAGAGGTTCAAGAGGGCAGGTTGACCCTTTCCCATACGTTCTATGAGGCTCAGCACAGAGACATCTATCCCTCACATTCCACAGGGATGTCTCTTAGAAGAGGTACTCAGGAACTATTTGCTAAATTGAATGGAATTGATTTGAATTACTGAATCCAGGTAAATGGCTTTGGTAAGTCCATTAGCTTTGCCCTGGGAATCTTGTATCCTGTCCCTCTCCATTTCTATTTGCCCAGATTAACATGACAGAGAGTGATTCAGGAGTCTTCCTTATTCACTTCACAGGGTTGGAAATGAGATGTGAAAATGACAACAAAGGAGACCTATCAATAATACTCATGTGAGGTCAAGGTGGGAGACCGCTGTTGTCTACCCAACCTTCATGGGGAGAGAGAGCCGTCAAGGCCACTTGAGTGGATCTCACACAAATCACTTGACTCAACATGACCACGCTGCTCTGGACGTTGGCATCAAGGATTCCTGTTGAGAAGACATCAGAGCTTCCACATCCCCGCCATGCTCTTGCAAACCCTGCTCCCCCCGGGCATCTGAGGCTGTCCCTCTGCTCATTTCATGGAGCAGAATTTATTCTTGGTGTGTACTTAAAATATGAGGACCAGCTAATAAAATAACAACCCTCAAAGGTTTATCAACTCATCAAGTAGTTAACCTTTAAGATTTGTCTTGACACTGGGGCACCCCGGGGATTTTGGGGCTGTATGTGTACCCCTTCTCCCAGGTAGGCACCTGGGTGTGGACTCTTAATTTTAATTATTATAAAGTGTGTCTGAGTCTCTCTGTGTGTGTGTGAATAAGTGAGAGACAGGGAGAGAGAGAATTAAATACATAATGCACATCTGAAAAATCCACCAAAGACAAAGGAGATTAAAAAAAAAAGTAGGCATATATTTAGCTGAGTGTTCTGTGGATTTTTTTTTTTCTTTTTGAAAAACTCCAGGGCAAGTGTTCAAGCCAAGCAGGAGCCTTTGACTCTGGTTATTTATTTATTTTGCTCTCTCCTTTGGAAAGTGATGCGCGTGTATTACAAAGAGCAAATATTATAGTCTTTATTGTCAAACAAAGTTTATAAAAGTTCATGTGTCAATGATGAGGCCAAGGACCTCACACAGAAAGTTTCCTGTCCTGGAAGAATTTCTCATGAAATGTAAAATATGGGAAGTGAGGGGAATCCTGACTGCCAGAAAATAGAATCGGCTCACTCTAGATGGCACCCATGGGGTTGGAGGAGCTCAGGCCCGGACTGGCCCAGCCTGTGGGGTGCAGGGTGGAGGGGTCTCCTGCTACAGACATGCAGGAGGCAGTGAGGGGAAGGACTGCAGTGGAAGTTGCAGGGTATTTACTCAGAGGAGGCTCATTGTGTCCAACTCCACGTAGCCCTGACATCCAGATGCATGAGGCCACCAGGCCTTTGGGGACACGGGAAGTGGAAGCTAGGTGATGACAAATGGAAGGCATTCTTTGGCCCCAGAGCATGCCTGCGTGGGATCTGGTAGGAGTTCAGTTACTATTTACAGGAAACTGGCACAGAGTCGTAACTTTTCCTAGACAGGTTGGTGCCATTGTGTTCTGGCACCATGAAAAGCATTAAATAAGGCTTAGCATTTGTCTAAACCATGCTGCATGTGCTATACTTCCTGATATGTATGGCTTTCTCTGACTGGGAGCTTCACTGAAGTCCCTCCCTGGGGAGCAGAGAGCAGGAGTTATAGTCAACCATTGTTAATTTGTGCTTTGTGCTCTGTTTATCCAAACCATATGTCTCGATGGTTGTAATTCTGTGTCACTGGCTGTGTAAGGCTCTCTGAGCTAAGAGATCTGTAAATAGCAGCCGCTTGATGCATAATCATGTTGGTATTCTGAAGGGGGAAAGGGAAGTTTCGAGTGGCGTTTGCAGTGAAGGCAGCCACGGTGGCGATGGCGCGTCAGGGTCGTTCAGCCGGCGGTCCCTTGGGCCTCAGCCAAGCTGGTCCCTGTGGACGGAAGGGACCTCATGGAAGCCAGACACGGGGGGTCAAGGCTACCCCCAGCTCTCACTCTTTACCTCCGGATTCCAGATCACCCCAGATATTAAGTCGAGCCGTTGCGCTCCAGCAGCTTCATCAAGTACTTTGTGCACAGGAGAGAAATCCTTTTATTTTGATGCTGGAAGGAATTAAAAACCTAAAAGGAGGTGAATCTACCACAATTTTCTTGGATAACATTTTTCATTTGAAGTTTTTACTTAGTTCGTGAACTCAGGAAAAGATATCGCACTCAAAGGCTGCAGGTAATAGAGCCCAGTGTGAATTCTTAAATAGCCAACTACCCGCTGGAGGAAAACACGAAGGCTCCATCTATGCACAGACCAAAGCCCCCCGAGGCCCCTCTCTCACGCAGCATCCAGAGCCTCTTGTGGCGACTGCCTCTTGGAGGCCTCTAGAGAACATATGGCCGGACGTGTAAACGGTGGCTAATTCTACCACACGGTGATTCCATCAACGTCCTCAAACTGAAAAAAGTGCTTACAAATGTTCCTCCTTCATGCAAACACTGATGTTTGTTTGGAAGTGAAGCCACCTTATCAGGTGTTTCTGGAGCTTGGTCATCTGTCCATCTGGAGTCACGTTACAGAGTCAGCCTCAGGCTGTGGAAAGGATAGATGCGCCAACCTCTTTGGGGTCCTGGAGAAAGAAGGGAGTCGTCTGTGACCAACCCCGCAGGGAAGAGCTGAAAATATTTCCCCAAGATTTTCCAGAGGCACAGCTGTTTCTCAGCCATCCACATCAGAGAATTCTAAGGACTGCTGTGATCACCACCCTGGTTTCAGCTCTGCCCTCACTCCCACTGTCCAACAGCCTGGGTACATGTCTCTCGCCAAGCCTCTTGCCATAGTGACAGTTTCAACCCCTCATATGACCTCAAAGTCCAGCTTGCCAAACCACCTTGTCAGTAGTTCCTGGAGAAGTGGAACGTGCAGGTCTCCTCCTGACCTGCACAGACCAGCCCGCCTGCACCTGCCCCAGCCTCCCCACTTGCCTGCTACAAAGGGGCAGCAGCCCCTTCTCCCTCCTGAGGACCCACTCCCCTCCTGCCTGCTCAGGGCTTCCTTCCACAGTCACTAGCCCTCTCTGAATTTCTGGTCATCTCTCAGGCTTACATTCAATCTCGCTGGCTCCTGTCTACCCTTCCTCCTGTTCCCTCATCTACTATGACGCTGTGAATCCAGCCCGAGTGGGGTGTGTCCAGACACTGTTCCCGCTTCCTCACCTCCTTTCAATCTTCCACTCCACTTTCTTCCTTACCCTTCCATCAGAGCTGCTCTAAATCCCTTTCTTCCATCTCCATCTTCTCAGGGGAGCACCAAGCTCTAGTCAACATTTCTGCTGGAATGCCCCGTGGGGAAGGCGGGCATCAGTCCCCATTTGCTCAGGGAGTCACCGTTTACATTTGTTGTCCTGGAAGAAGTACTCCTAGCACCCCTTTCCTACTCAAAATCATCTTGGAAGATAAATTTTAAAGTTGCCTATGTATTAGCAAATAGGAGGCATCTGCGATTATCTGTCCAATCTGTTTCTTCCTTTATTTTTACCATTTATTCTTTTATTTATTTATTTATTGCTTTTCGAGAACCATCCTTTGCAGATACATTTTCTTTCTTTCTTTCTTTTTTATTTTTTTGCAGTTTTTGGCCAGGCCAGGTTTGAACCCTCCACCTCCGGTATATGGGACCAGCACCCTACTCCTTGAGCCACAGGCGCTGCCCCTGCAGATACATTTTCAATGTGGTTTAGTTCTTTCTTCTACACCAGTGATTTTCAACCAGTGTGCCGTAAGAGGATCTTAAGTGTGCTGTGAACATTTTTAAAGATCATTTGTTGGCAGATGACAGCAATATAGGACACACATAGCCCAGAGGAAAGTGGGGATGGAGAGAGAGAGGAAGGGAAGAAGAGACAGATTCCCAGTGCCGATATTGAGCCCCACGGTCTGGAAGCCAGTACCACCCCTGAATTTTCCATCATACACCAAAACTCTTCTTTTTCACCTGGGATTGTTGCAGGTGGGTTTCTGTCATTCAGCGCCTAGAGAGTGCGGATCTACAGAGGCATGTCTTCAGTTCAACTCCAAGAAGTCCTCTCCCTGCCTGCTATCCCCAAATCTGTTCCTACCCTACCCCACCCTCAAATCTCAGCAAGCATCCACATTCTTCTGCCAGGAACCCAAGAATCATCTGGGACATCTCCCTGGCTCTCATGCCATCATGAAATCCTATTGAGTTTATCACCAGCATATGTCAAGGCTCTGGTACCTTCCCTCCATGAGCACTGTGACACCAATAAATCTATAAAACCATTCTCTCCCACCTGGATAGCTCCCCAAATGGTCTTCCCATGACCACTTTCACTCCTCACAACATTCTCCAAGAAACACCTAGACATCATCCTCTTCAAGGTCAAATCTCAGGGTGCACAAGGTCATACTTCATTGAGGAGTTGGAGAGAGGGTACAGAGGAGTCCAGCAGCACTCATTAAGTAAGCAGGCTTTATTGGAACACTCATAATTCCTGAACTCACCACGAAAATCATATGAGAGACAGTATCAGTATGGTTTCATGAAATATGAATTTCAATTATTTGCATTTTTTTATATTTTTAAGCGATGGGGTGTCTCACTATGTTGCTCAGGCTGGACTTGAACTCAAGAGCTCAATTATTTGTTCTATTTTGTTTCAATAAGAAACTTAGACCATAGTCATCAGAGAAATGCAAATCAAAACCATTCTGAGATATCCCCTCACCCCAGTGAGGACAGCCCACATCACAAAGCTGCCAGTGCTGGTGTAGATGTGGAGAGAAGGGAATGCTTTTACAGTGGTGGTGAAATTACAAACTAGCACAATCTCTATGGAAAGAGGTATGGATAATCCTCAAAGAGTGAAAAGTAAATCTTCCATTTGATCCTGCAATCCCATTACTAGGCGTCTACCCAGAAGAAAATAGGAATCATTTTGCCACAGGACGTTTGCACTAGAATGTTTATAGCAGCTCAATTCACAATCGCCAAGACATGGAAGCAACCCAAGTGCCCATCTACCCATGAATAAATAAATAAACTGGGGCATATGTACACCATGGACTAGTATTCAGCCATAGAAAAACATGGAAACTTTACATTTTTTATATTTACCTGGATGGAGTTGGGGAACATTCTCTTTAGTAAAATATCACAAGAATGGAAAAGCAAGTATCTGATGTACTCAGTACTAAGATGAAACTAATAGATAAACAACTACGTGTTCACATGAGAGAAAAACACAAGTCTATTCAAGTGGGAAAGGGGTGGAGTCTATTCAAGTGGGGGATTGGTGTGCTCCCATCTAATAGGTACAGTGTGAGGGTACATCTGCTCCACTACAAGTTGAACCTTACAAGAGCAAAAGAGCAAAGAATGTAACCTAATCATTTGTACCCTCATATTATTGTGAAATGAAAAAAAAAAAAAAAAAAAGAAGCTTAGGGTCAAACTTGCTTTCTTTAGTTGGGATAGTTGAACCCTAGAGATTTTAAACCAAAATCTTTATTGATCTGCAAAGTTGTTACCCAGAGGCCACACAGAAGCACCCTACATGAATCAGCGACTGTAGGGCCATTTGTAGAGTCTGGTGTTTGAAATTTTTCACAGAACAACCTCATCACTCTAATCTTAGATCCCACCTTCTCTTCATCTTCTCCTTTGGGTTTCAGATTGGATGGAAACTGAGTCAAATAACATTAGCCCTACCTATTGGAAAGCTGTCCTGACCCAGTGGTTTTGGAAGGGAGTGGAAAGAGGAGTTTTACTGAAGTAGATGTAGGAAAAGGGAAATCAGAGGGGACGCATGTGTCTTCCTGAAACAGGAGACAGAATGTTGTAGAGTATTGAGTCACCCCAATTATGTCTAAGTCTATTGTAATTCAAATTTAAATTTCAATCACTTGTTTTGGAAACTTAATAAAATGATTCTAAATGTTGTCTAGAAGAATAGGGTGGTGCCTGTGGCTCAAAGGAGTAGGGTGCCTGCCCTATATGCCAGAGGTGGCGGGTTCAAACCCAGCCCCGGCCAAAAAAAAAAAAAAAAAGAATAAATGAATAAAATTTGCAAGTGAAGTCTGACCAACAGAAATCTGAGAAACATTTGTACACATAGGTATTAAAATAGATTTTAAAACTATGATAATTAAAACAGAGTGGCACAGGAGTGGGGGGTGGCAGGTGCAAAGAACACAGCAGAGTGTAGTTTATGATGGGGGTGCTCCTTCAAATGTCTGGGGGACATGAGGAAGGGGCAACTGGTAGAGGAGGGAGTGGGAAGGGATAGGGGGAGGATGATTGGCAGAAGGATAGAGGGAAGGAGGTGAGATCTCACCTAATGTGCACATTATGAGGGTGTATAATATTCCCTCTGGGTGAGGGTCTCTTTTACCACTGGAACTTTACCCTGGAAATGAGAACAATGTAACCTAAAAATGGGTACCTTCATAATAATTTAAAGTAAATAAAAAACTAAAATAAAATAAATTGATTCACTGCTGCTTCACATCACAACCTAAAACAAATTTTAGTTGGACTGCAAGTTTAAAAGATACATATTCAAATGGACTAGAAGAAAGTACAAATGCATATTAACTGATGCTGTTATATTAGGAAAATCTTTTAAGTACCATAAAATAAAATATTGATACCATCGACCCCATGTAAATCCAGATCTTCTGCCATAACAAAATGTAAGAGCAAATAAGAAGCAGGGAAAAAAATCACAACATCCGTAACAAAGGGCTTAAATTCTTAAGTCTCTGAAATGTCAATGTGGACAAAAGACATGATTAGGAAATTCACAAAAGAAGTACTAACGGCAAAAATATGAAAAATGTTTAACTTTGCAGGCTGTCAAAGATGTAAAAACTGAAACAATACTGAAACACAATTTTTCAGCTGCTACATTGACATTAAAAAAAAAAAGGAAAAAGATTGTGCCGAGTGTGGGGAAATGGGCACCCATAGATTGCTGGCATGAGCTTAAAATGATAGTAACTCAGTAAAATTCTTGAAAAATGTGTGTAGCCCATTTACACAGCAATTCCTCTTCTAGGAATTTATCTTTAGAGAATAATCATAAATAACTGTAGAAACTTATTTAAGAGATGTTCCCTGGAAGGTTGTTTATAATAGCAAAAAATTAAAAACAAAATAAATGTCTAAAAATATGGAGCTGCTTAAATAAATTATGGTGCATTATAATCCACAGTCATAAAAAAATCATACTGAGGACTATTTAGCGACTTTGGAAAAGGTTCACAATATATAGTTAAATGGGGGGGAGGGGAGTTGCAAAATAATCTGTGCACTCTGTCTCGTTTTTTTTTTCTTTCTAAAAATGTATGTTATGTAAATATATGCATAGGAAAAGGCGTTAAGAGGATAACCAAAAAGTTATCAGTGATTATCTCTGAGTGGCAAAGAGTATTGGTGATTTCATTATTTCTCAAATATTCTGCAATAAAAATGTATTGCCTTTGTAACAAGCTTCTTAAAAACGTTAACTTTTATTATTTAAATTCTGCACAGAAGTCAGGTCTTCCAAAATGGTCTTCAAGAGGCTTTTGAGGGGGAGGGGATTCTTACAGCCAGAAATGGAGAAATACTGGGGGAATATCAAACCTATTTCAACTGAGACAGAAGAGGTCACCCCGGCATTCCAGATCTGCTGTCCAAGAGTCCACACCTCATTCCCACCTCTTCTGTCTGCTATTTCCTCTTTGATGAATCATGGGATAGGGATTGAGACTCAGAATAATGATGACGATGAGGGGGGTAATAATAGGTATGATAAAACATCAATAGGTAAGTAACAGTTATTAAACACTCGCTATTCTCCAGACACTGGGTTAATTGCCGAACAGATACCATCTCATTTAATCCCCACACCAATCCTTTGACAAAGGGATTCTTGTCTACAATTCATAGAACTGTAAACTGAGCCCGGATGGTGATGCAATTCACCCACAGTTTCAGCTCTCAGAAGGCCCAGGGGAATTACAAACCCACATGGGTCAGATTCCAGAACCCCGGCTGATCTGAAGTGAGGAGGTGGGTGCAGGAGCATTTTCCCAAACCCACGCTCCCAGATGCCGACTTCACCACCCAGGCCTCAATTTCCTTTGTGATTCAACCCCGTATTATGTAGCCTGACTCCGGCGTGAAAGATTTGTGGCGATTGCATGATGTATGAGGTGCCATTTGTAAAAATATTATTTAGTGTAAAACATGATGTTTTTTCTCCTGATTTACAAGTTGGATTTATAAATCTGCACTTCTCACTATCTGAGTTATATATCTTGCCTCTGATTTATAAAACTCGCCTGTAAATCTTCCCAGCAAAGTTTTGATTCAGAAATCATTATTTTAAGAATTAGATTTAGTTAAAACATTCAACTGCTTTACTGGGGAGGCAACAGATTTACATGACTCGAATCCTAGCTCACAGGGCCAGTAGCAGCTTCACAAGCCGTGCTCCAGAATTCCTAAAGAAAAATGTTTTGATTTAAGGGCATCACCTCACACTTTAGCTACAACTGACTGATTTACACACCCAAGGCCATGCAGAAAGAATCCATTTTATAAAATCCTGGTTTTCTTTAATTCCACGCTCTGATTTATATACCCTGATTGCGTTTTCTGTAATTCCCTCTCCTTCATAGATTCCTCCACCCCAGAGCTGGTCTTGGGGAAATGACCCAGGAGTCAGGGGCAGTGGAATTAGAGAATAACACTACCTCTTTGCAGCCCTCTCCCTCTCTGATTCAGAGGGAGGGAGCCCCCGCCCTGAGCCAACATCAGCAAAGTATGGAGGAGAGTGTGGGGTGCCCTGGCCTGTCCAGGGATACAGGGCACCTTGACCTGTTCTCTTGACCTCTGATGCTCAAAGACGGGGTTGATCTCAGGTAGAAGAGATGGATAATCCAGAGAATTGAGGTCACATCTGATGAATAACTGATGGCTGAAAAAAACATTAAACAATTTTTTTTTAATAGCAAGGCTCCAAAGCAAGAATTCAACAGATGTATAAATAAATGAACGCAGAGGGAAGGTGTGTGGCAGGCTGGGGGGATACTTGCCCCACATCTGAGTTGAGCGGCTAGAGCTCAGCCCCACCTGGTCATTGCTGTATGCGGTTGCTTCCCTGGAATTTCCATGACTGGCTCTTCAAGAGAACCCTGAAATCCAGAATCTGATGCTAAATGCCTTAATTTAAAAATCAGCGTTAAAAATCATTTGTAACAGCAAAGTACACACATTTTAAATGCACAGGTCAACAATGCTTGACCATTAGATAATCTTATCTAGTCTTTCAATCCATTATCAGAAGCACGTGTCCCCGTGACCACACGCCAGTCAGGACAGGTATCGGTCTCATCTCTCAGAAAGGTCTTTCTTGCCTTTTGAAATCAGCCTCCTCCATCCCACCCACTGCACCAGTTCACTGCTGGTCTCACTAGTATTCCTATAGATCAGTTTCACCTGCTTTAGAATTTAACAGACGTTCAATCACACACAATGCATTTTCTTCTGTGCCGTCTCTCTCCCTCGGCAGGGCTGTGAGATTCGCCCACATAGTTGGGTGTATCGTTAGTTTGGCCTTTTTGTGGCTGAGTAGTATTCCATGGTGTAAATGTATCATCACTGTTGATTCATGTCCAGTTGGTGGACATCTGAGCTCTTTCCAGATTTACATTATGATGCAGGAAGCTGCGATGAACATTCCTGGACCAGTCTCTTTGCGGGCATATGTTTTCATTTCTCTTGGGTAAAAACATAGACTTGGAGTTGCTGAGTCATCCGGGAAGTGTGTGCTGGACTTCATACAAGTCTGCCAAACAGTTTTCAGAAGTGAGTTCCTCACGTGGCACTCCCTCCCCTCTCAGTGATGTACGTGGGTTCCAGTAGCTCAACGCCCTTCCCAGGGCTCGGTCTTTCCAGTCTGTCTAGTCATTCAGCCTTTTTGGTAGTGGTATCTCATTTTAATTTGCCTTTCTGTAATGATTAACGGTGCTGAGCATAATTTCATGCCGTCCTTAGCCAATTACGTAACTTATTTTATGAATTGTCGGTTCAAATCTTTTGTCCCTCCGTTATTTGCCTTCTCTGGTTGACTGGTAAGACAACTTTGGGTCCAAGTCTTTGTCAGATGTATGTGCGGCAAATAATATCTCCAAGTCTGTGACTTGATAATCTGCTTTACTTGTCAATATATTTTAAAGGGCAAACAATTTTAATTTTGGTGAGCTTCAAGCTGCCATTTTTTTTCTTCTCCAGTAAGTCCTTCTTGTGTTCTGAGAAATATTCACGCCAAGTTTTTCTCCTATGCTGTCTTCTAGAAGTTTTTCTATAGGGTTTACACCCCAGTCGCTGACCCATTTCAAATTAATTCTTGAGAACATGAGCTAAGTATCGAGGTTCATTGTTGTTCCACACAGATCCTCATCTAGCAGACCCCAAATCAGGGAGGACATCTTCTAAGTTGGCTCTTTCAAAACATTGTTTTACCTATTCTAGGCCATTTTTTGTATTCTCATATCATTTCACGATTGTTTTGTTAATTCCCGCCAACAAAGAAAAGCCTAATGAGATTGTGATTGGAATTTTTGTTGAATCTATAGATCAATTTAGGAACACGGAGCATCTGAAGATTATCTGGTGTTTTGATCCATGGTCAGGATTTATTTTTAATTAATTTAGATACTTTATTTCTTTAGTAATATTTTATAGTTTTCCTGTAGAAATACTGCACAGCTGTCATCAGATTTACTCTTATTTTTACATTTTATTTTGCAAGTATTTGTTTTACATAAATGCAATTAACTCCCTATATTCCTCTTGTATTCTGGGACCTTGCTAAATTCACTGTTAGTTCTAGTATATTTTGTAAATTCCTCGGGATTTTCTATGCAGACATTAATACCATTTATTAATACAGTTTTATTTCTTCCTTTGTAATATTCAGTTTTGTTTTATTTATCATCTATTAGCCTAACTGACTAGGACATCGAGTGAATTAATGAAGAGAAGTGATGGGGCTGAGCATCTCAGCCTTGTTCCCAGTGGTAGGGAGAATGTACCCAGTTTATATTCATTAACAATGATGATTGCTGTATGATTTTTGTAGATTCCTTCTATCAGGTCAAAAAAGTTTCCTCCTAATTGTAATTTTCTAAGAGTTTATTTTTTTTCCGAATGAGTTTTGGATTTCCTCAAATTCTTTTTCTGCATCTGTTGAGATGATTCTATGACATCTATGCTTTATTCTGTAATGCGATAAATTACACTGATTAATTTTTTCAACACTGAAACACATGGGAATACTGGGATGCATCCCTTATGTACTGCTGGATTCAGTTTGCTAATACTTTCTTGAGCGTTCGTAAGAGTTATTGGCCAATAATTTCCTTTTTTTTTTTTTTTAGAGGTTTTGTTAGTTTCTGATGTCAGAGTTATGCTGGACTCATAAAGTATGTTAGGAAGCAATTCTTTCTCCAGTATTTTTGGACAAAGTTTGTGTAATATTGCTATTATTTGTAAATGTTTGATAAAATTCATTAGTGAACTCAACATGGAATTTCTCTTATAAGAAGACATTTTAATAATAAATTCAATTCTTTTGTATTTTTTTCCAGTTTCCCTGAGGTATCCTTGATGAATAAAAATTACCTATAGTATTTAAGGGTATACAATGTCATGTTTTGACATACATATATACTGTGAGCTGACCACAGTCAGGCTAATTGTGGTATCTATCACTACACCTAATTACCATTTTTCTTTTTTTGTGATGAAAACACCTAAGATCAATTCTCTTAGCATGTGGAAGGCACCTGTAGTCCCAGCAACTTGGGAGGCTGAGGCAAGAGAATTGCCCTAACCCAAGAGCTGGAGGTTGCTGTGAGCAGTGACACTACAGCACTCAACCAAGGGTGACAAAGTGAGACTGTCTCAAAAACAAACAAACAAAACCCCAATTCTCTTAGCAAATTTCAAGATGCGACAGTTTGATTATCTACAGTCACCTCTGTATGTTACATCTTCAGGACTTATTCTCTTATGTAACTGAGCCTGTGCACCCTTTGACCGCCATTTACCCAGGTCCTCCTCCCCCAGCCCCTGGCAACCACCGTTCTCCTATTTCTATGAATTACACTTTTCTAGATTCTAGATTCTGCTTATGAGGTTGTGAAGTATATGCCTGTCTGTGTCCAGATTATATCAATGGACATTATGTTTTCCAGGTTCATCCCTGTTGTCACAAATGGCAGAATTTCCTCCATTGTGTGTGTGTGTACATCTTTTAATTTTTTTTGTAAGATAGGTCTTTATTGGTGGGGGAAGGGAGGCTGCAGAGCAGCACCAAGGAGGAGAGAAAAAGAGAAGAGAAAAGAAGAGAGAGAAAGGGGAGAGCTAAGAGGAGAGTGAAGAGGAGAGAGGAAGAGAGAGAGTGGAGGAGGAGAGAGAGAGTAGAGAAGTGTACCTTTAGGAGAGAAAAGAGGAGAGAGAAAGAGGACAGTGAAGAGGAGAGAGGAGGAGAGAAAGTCGTGTGTGTACCTCTTATCATTCGACTTCTGTTTGTCTATTCTTTTTTTCCTAATTTTGTTGTTTTTTCCTGCATTCTTTCAGACATCAAATATTTGGGGGATTTATTTTCTCTATCGGATTTTTGTTATACTTCTTAACTTTTAGGATGGTTGATGTAGGGCTAACAATATGCATCCTTAAATTATCATCCTCTATTTAGACTCACTATTATACCTCTTTACATTCCACACTTAACATCCGCCACTTTACACTTCCGATTCTACACAAAAATATCATTACCATAGTATGATTCTATTTATCTCCTCATATCTTTCCTATAATGGTTATCTTATTTTTTACTTATCTATATAAGTTGAATGCCATTCTACAATGCAATTATTTATGTCATAAGTAATCTTATTTTGAATAAATGTAAATAAATTATTGAGAAAAGGAGACTCTTATATCCACAGACTCATTTACAATGTTTGGTATTCTTTATTCCTTATATTCAGATTTCAATTTCCATTTTATATTATTCTCTTTAGCCTGAATGACACTTCTTTCTATTTCCTGCACAGCAAATATACTAACAATAAATTTTCCAAACTTTTATTCTCTAAAAATATCTTTAGTCCATCTACATTTTCAGAAACTATTTTTTATATTTCTTTTTTTCCAAAATTTCAGAATGTTAAGGGGACCAAAGTTTCTGGTACATGAATACCCTCTATTACACCAAAGTCAGAGCCTGGTGCACCTGCCACCAGGACAGTCCTTTGTAACCAATAAGTAAAATTTTTTTCCCATCCCTCTCCTTTCTTCTTTCTTAGTTTCAAACATCCTTTACATCTTTTTTGTAACTATGTGCATCCATTATTTAGCTCCCACATATTAGGAAGAACATGTAGTACTTACTTTTTCATTCCTGAGATACTTCTCTTAGGATAATGGCCTCAAATTCCATAAAAGTTGCTGAAAATGACAGCTGTATTAACATGATTTTTTTTTCCTTTTACACTTTAAATATGTAATTCAATTGTCTTTTCACCTCCATTGTTTTAGACAAAAAGTCAGCAGTCCATTACCCTTACCCACTTTTTTCTGTGTATGTAATATGTGCTTTCAATGTGGGTTCCTTCAGGATTTTCTTAGCTTTGGTTTTCAGCAATTTGACTTTGATCATTCATTTTATATTTATCTTGCTTGGGATTGACTTAAATTTTTTTAAATTTAATTTGATTTAATTTTACTTGACTCACTGTTTCTCATCCAGTGTATTTTCAGCCACTGCTTTTCTAAATTTTGATGTGCCATTATCATGGTCTACTCTTTCTGGGGTTCTAATTTCACATAGGGAAAACAAATATTTCCAATACTTTTTTGGGTACCAATACTTCTTAACACTACTTAAACATTTTAAGAACCTCAAAGAGTATTTGTTTATGTGTTTATATCTACAATATTTTCTGTATTAGAAGCCGAAATCTTTAAAAATTATTTATCATTGCCACAAAAAAGTAAAACAAATAAGAAAAATAACACCATTGCACACTAACATTTGTGTATATAATATAGTCTTAATGAAAAAAATTAAAATATTATTCAGATAATGCATTTTTATAGAGTGTCTTTTCTGGCTTAATAGGAGACAGATAGGTTCTCATAATTGTTTCTGAATCCAATATATTATGATATAGCTCCTTGTGTAGCCTCTGGAAAACTCCACTGTACACTCATGAAAGAATATAAGTGGAAAGGTAAATAATGCCATAGTCATCTTTTTTTTATAAAATCTTTAATATTTCAAATTCTATAAAAGATTCTGGGGATCCTCATACTTTGAGAGCTATTATAAGGCAATTTAATATTTTCACACAGATTCTTAAGGTTCTATTTACTTTTTAATTTTTTTCCTCCTCTACACTTTTGATTGGAAAATATCTTGATCTGCAAACGGAATCATTCCTTATTTTTCTCCTTATAATCTTCTATTAAGTTCATCTGGTTATTTTTTAAAAAATCAATTATAAACTTCAATTGTAGAATTTTCATTTGGTTCATTTTTTATAGTTTACATTTCTTTGCTCAAATTATTTTTCTGATCATTCCTTAAGGCTATATTTTCCTTCAATTCCTTAAAAATACTTATAATAGCTCCTTTAAATTCTCTGCTAACTCCAACACATGACCAGCTCATATTTAGTTTCTTGACTACATTTTCTTTATCCCTAGATCTCAGTTTCATATTTCTTTGTACATCAAGTGATGCTTGACTAAATACTGTGTATCATAAGCATGTCGTAGAGAATCTGGATTCTGTTACTTTCCTCTAGGAGTGACTACTGTTTTCTTAGGCAGTCCAATTGCTTGCTGATCATCCAGAACTTACACAGGCTTTGGTTTTACGCTTTGTTAATGCAGATCTATGGAAATCTCCCTGTATTTTCCAAACATCTCTAACATGGCAGGACTGAGTCTCCAAACTCATTACCCTAAAGATGTTGTTAGAGGTTGAATTTAGAATTTATTAGGGAAAAATAGTAGTTCTTATATCTAATGCACAACTCTCTGGCCACTCAAAAGAAGTCAGAAAGGTAACAAAATACTCAAGAAATCTCCTCACTACGATGGAGCTGAGATTCCAAAATCCAGCCCCCATCATCCTACTCTTCCTGCATCACTATTCAACTTCTTATCTCTCTATGCTGCTTTCAACCCTCTAACAGCTTCTCTTAGGTAAGCACTGAGCAATCTTCTCCATGCATTTCCTGTCTGGCACTCAGCCATGGACTTGCATGGACTACATCCCTTCACCACTATTATTGGGTCCCTTTCTCTGCCATGGATGTGCATAAGCCACACCCCTCCACCATCACCATTGGTCACTTCCTCTGCCACGGATGTGCATGGGCCACGCCCCTCTGCCATCACCATTGGTCCCATTCGCTGATGCTCTGCTGTGGTCAAGGTCAGGCACCTGAGGTGACACCAACTCTGCCCTCTGTCCTCTCAACGAAGCACACCTGCAATTGCCTACTCAGACATTGGCTTACTACACTGTGATTGTGCTATTATGGCAGCCCAGGCCTGAGTGACCAGGGGAATCATCTAATGAGTTTCCCTTCCCTAAGGAATCCCTGTGTTATCTACGTTGTATTGCCCTGAATCAGTCAACTTATATTGTGTCTCATTTTACCACTGCTTAATAGGAGAACCAGTCTTGTGCCAGGTTTTTTTCATCAGGGTTAGAAGTGGAAGTCTTTCATTTTTCAAATACTGGAAACAACACTTTAAAAAAATTAAACACTATACAAAGCCAAATGAAATATCACAGATAGCCCATGAGCCACCTGTGTGAAACTACAGGGCTACATGCTTGCTTTTCAAAATGTGGTCTTCAGAGAGGCAGCATCAGTGCCACCTGGGAGCTTGTAGCAAATGCAGAATCTCAAACACCACCTCAGACATATGGATTCAGAATCTGCAACTTAATAAGATCTCCAGGTGACCTTATGCTCACTAATGTTTTTAAAGCTTTCTTCAAAAGTTTCTGTATTTGCTATCCAGTGTTTCTCAAATTAATACTAGAGGTCAGCTGAGTACTTGCAATAACACATCTTCCCGGACTTCATTCTGACCCACTGAATCAGATTCAGTAGGACAGTAATTCTTATCATTAGGAAACTCTGGAGAATATTGAAATATTCCACAAACCTGTGAGGTTCATTGGATCCACGTGCTTCACTTGGTCAGGTAATCTGCCCTATAGTATCATCCTGACTTAACTCCTAGTAGGTAGTTACTCAGAGGCTGTAACTCCTGTTGATAATTGCATAGGTAATTTCATTTACCCAATAAATGTTTAGATCATTTTTGAACGCCAAACTTATCTGTTTAGGGAGCCAGTGACCGGTCTGAGCAAGAATGAGACACCATCCCTAAAACAAACGTAGCCAGGCATTGTGGTGGGTGCCTGTAGTCCCAGATACTCAGGAAACTGAGGCAAGAGCATCGCTCAAGTTCAAGAGTTTGAGGTTTCTGTGAGCTGTGATGCCACAGCACTCTACCCAGGGTGACAGAGTGAGTCTGTGTCTCAAAAAAAAGAAAAATTGCCTCTTCCAGAAAGCCCATGTCTTAGGGCTTTCTAGAGAGAGAGAACCAATAGGATGGATGGATTGATAGATAAGAGGATATTTATTAAGGGAGTTGGCTTATATGACTATAGAGGCTGAGAAGTCCCACAATAGAATATCTGCAAGGCAAAGACCCTGGAATGTCAGTAGCTTCCAGACCAGGAAGGATAATGGTAAAATTTTTAGTCTAAGGCCAAGGACCTTTGAATCCATGAGGAGTGGATTGCTGGAGTGCTGATGTCCAAAGGCAGTAGCCGGGTGGCCCAGCTCTGGAGAGAGAACAAAAAATCTACTTTCCTCTGCCTTTATTCTCTATCTGGGCCCAAGCAGATTGGGTGGTGCCTACTCACAAAGAGGACAATACTCCCCACTCAGCCCCCTGAACTCACATGCTGATCGCCTCTGGAAGAATCTTCACAAACACACCCAGAAATGAGCTTTACCAGCTATCAAAGTATTGCTGAATCCAGTCATGTTGACGTTCAAAATTAACCACAACAGCTCTCCTAAACCAACCTCTCTGAAGCCTTCAATGCAAGTAAAGACGTCCATGTATCTGTACCTTCCACCACTTATTCTTTATATGGATTAAAAGAAGTATAGTACTTTAAATCTGTCACTTAAGAATTTTTCTCCACTACACTTAGAGAAACCACAACCCCAATTTGCTTCATCTGACCTTAGCACGATTCCATGCTCAGTACCTAGTAATTTCCAATCTGTGCTGGTAACTCAACCCATGGTTATCCTGTTACCCATTTACAGACACCACTTAACACAAGTCTCTGGCATTTTTGCCTTAGTCACTCCTATCATCTATCCACTTACCCCTGGGCAGCCCAGGTCCCACTACACTGCAGCAACCAGGCATCATATCCTATATCATATAGTGCCCTGAACTTCCCCGGGTCAGAGGGAGGTGAGCGCTGGAGGCTGGTATTACAGGGATGACCGTCCTGCTGCCTGCATATGGGATGAGTCATCTCAAATAGCAGAAGCCCAAGTGGTGGGGGCAAAGGCATGTCCCACCGACACAGGACACCACCCTCAGGGGCTCTGTGTCTCCCTTGCCAAGGTCAGGCTGGCTCAGATGATATGTGGGAGCCGTGAGGGGGTGTCCATCAAGCACTGGGAATGGGAGCTGGGTCTCCTCTCTGTGACCCAACGAGCTTATCTAACCTTGCTGATTCTGTTTCCCTCCTCTGTGTTTGGAAACTTGGTGCATTTCTATCAAATCATGATTTCTTATACGTGATGCCCGTGCAGGACGGCAGCTCACACTGCCGGTTGGTGGGGGCATGGGCTGCCACGTCCTCAGCAAGGCCTTTGTGAAGTGGACGTGAGTTTTACCTGTTGAGAGCCTGGAATGTGTGCATAGCTTTTAGCCCATGATTTCTCTCCATATCTGAGTCTATAGTCCAAAGAAATGATCAGTGATATCATTAAATATTTGCATTCAGGGATACTGTTTGAAACGTCATATATAATAATGGCAATATAGAATTCGCCTAAATCCAACTATGGAGGATTACCCAAATTATGTTTTATCCACATGATGTGACATTATACAGACATTTAAAATCTTATAGAGAAAACTTAATAACATTGGAAAATTCTTCTAAAGCACCCCAAACAGATGCTCTGTATAATTTTGTTTTATGTATATGAAGTATGTAAGAATATATTCATGGTGGTTATGTCTGGATGACGGTGTTGATTAAAGGTGATGTAAAGATTTTTTTTCCTTTGTACCCAATGATTGCATTAATGTACACAGCTATGATTTAATAATAAAAAAAGATTCTTTTCTTCATCCTAATGTTCTGCATTTCTCAGTTGTTGCAAGTTAATATAGAAGAATAAAAAGATCTTGCTTAAAAAATATTTGGAATTAGAGTCTGAAGGTCTGGGTTGAGTGCAGGTCCCAGCACTGGCTGTGCAACCTTAAATAAGAGAAACAGGAAAGTGGGAAACACTGGCCTTGCCTTTCTCATGGGATGGGTAAAAAAACGCCAACAAGCTAGAGGGCTCCTTACTCAGGGGACTTGGACTAGGGAGGGAGCAGCTGCTGCTTGTAAGGGATGTTGGTGTCCTAACAGGATCTCAGGTCACCCCCAGCCCCTCCAGAGTTTAAGCCTGTCTTCAAAATAAATAAAATTTAAAACAAAAAGAAGGAAAAAGAAAACTCATACACTCATGCAGAAGGTTCTTCTGCCTGGTAACAGGGCGGCTCTGGGGAGTTCAAACATAAGCTATAGCCGGTAACTGTGCGTCAGATGGGAGCTCTGGACCCGTGAGAGTCACTACTCCTGTTTGGTAAGACCGTGAAGAGGCTGCAGGCCAGCTACCTGTCCCACAGAGGGCAAGAGGGGGTCTTCACCCAAAGTCTCAGGCTTCATGGCATCTATGGCCTCAAGAGTACATTTCTTGGCGGAGCATAGTGGCTCACACCTGTAATCCCAGCACTCTGGGAGGCCGAGGCAGGTGGATTGCTTGAACTCAGGAGTTCAAGACCAGCTTGAGAAAGAACGAGACCCCATCTCTAAAAAAATAGCCGAGAACTGTGGTGGGCACCTGTAGGTCCCGCTCCCTGGGAGGCTGGGGCAGGAGGGTTGCTTGAGACTGAGAGTTCGAGGTAGTTGTGAGCTATTATGATGCCATGGCACTCCACCCAGGGTGACGGAGTGAGATTCTGTCTCAAAAGAAAAACAAAACAGGAAAATAGTGTACACTTCCTGCCTTTGGCCGAGTGGGAGAAGCTGTCCTTGCCATTCCGGGGGACAGAGGCAGATGTCCAGCATACACTGCAATGCAGACTCTGGGTGCCTGTGCAATCTTTCTTTAACTGAAAACAGTGAATTCCTATTTTTTTTAACCCCTGAGACAGAGTCTCACACTATCACTCTGGGTAGAGTGCTGGGGTGTCATAGCTCACAGCGACCTCAAACTCCTGGGCTGAGGCGATCCTCCTGTATCAGCCTCCTGAGTAACTGACACTACAGGTGGCCACCACAATGCCCAGCTAGTTTTTCTATTTTTAATAGAGACGGGATCTTCCTCAGGCTGGTCTCAAACTCTTGAGCTCAGGCGATCCACCTGCCTCAGCCTCCCAGAGTCCCGGGATCACAGGCGTGAGCCATCGTGACTGGCTCAAAACATGAATTCTTAAGGCCCAACAGTCCTGCTTCAGGGATATTCCATAGACTGGTCATGCAGAAGTGAGATTCAGATGCCAGACACTTTCCTGACAGTTCACCAGCTCAAGTTGAGCTGCAATTAAGTGAATCAATATGTACCAACATGGAAATTCTCCAAGAGTTTTTGAGTTTTTTTATTTTTTAAAAAAAGGATGTTGCTAATCATGGTGTAGACTATCAAATCATTTATATAAAGATAACTCAAAACATTACAGTTCTAATTTCTGTGGGTGTTGAAAGGCATGGGAAAATGTCTGGAAAGAGGCAGACAAATTGATAATATTAGTTAGATTTGAGGGTGGGGGAGCCCCGAGGGAGAAATCTACCTCGTATTTAAAATTCCTTTTAAAAGGAATGTATTCACGTGTTACTTGTGGAATTAAAATTACTTTAAAACTAAAATTAAAATAGCTGACAAAAAGTAATTACGGGTAGTTGATAGTTGAACAAACAAATAATGCAACAGATAATCAGAGCCAGGTACCTCATTGTCGGAGAAGGGACGTATAATGTTAGAAAAAGGAAGAGAGAGGCAGAATAAGCCCCTGGCATCTTGGGGTGGAACTGAAGGTGTAAGTAAGAACTAATGGTTTTCACAGAACGACAGAGGGAGGGAGAAAGAGAAAGAGGAGGTGTCGGGAAATGTGGGGGGGGGGTGAGAGAGAGAGAGAGGGAAAGAGGAGAGAGAGAGGGAGAGAGGGACAGAGAAAGAAGGTGAAAGGGAGAGCAGGAGGGAGAGAGAGAGGGAAAATGAGAGAGAGAAAAGAGAGAGGGAGGGAGGGGGGAAATGAGAGAGAGAAAGAGAATAAGAAAGAGAGAAAGAGGGAGGGGCAGAAAGGAAGAAAAGAGAGGGACAGAGAGAGAAGGTGAAAGAAGGGAGAGAGAGAGGGAGGGAGAGAGGGAAGAAAGAGGGGGGAAATGAGAGAGAGAAAGAGAATAAGAAAGAGAGATGGAGAGAAAGAGAAGGAGAACAGAGACAAAAAATGAGAGAGAGAGAGAAATCGTCCTATCTCTATACACAGAAGACCTAGAAACAGCAGCACCCTGGAACCCTGGAGCAGGAGCCTCCCTAAGGCCCAGATACTGGTTTGCATGTGTTTCCCATTAAGAGAAACAAGGGCCCCAATGCACACCTGGCCTCTTTCAGCCCTGAAACAAAACAAAACAAAACAAACAAAAAAACCGTACAAGATGATCCTGGAACTTCTTAGGACACAAAGTAAGGACATACTCAAAGAACAATAGGGACCTGTCAGGCAGCCACTTTGAAGGGACTCCCACTGAGCAAACTTGAAGCCACTTTAGCAGTAACATAAATAAATAGCCAGGACCCCATCGAATGCAATGAGAAAGGTGAGGTGCATTGGTACAAATCAATAATGGGCAAGAGGAGACGTTCTTCCCTACAGGAGAGACAATGAATATTAGGTGTGTAACAGAAGGGGCGCTGAGTGGTAGAACTCGAAAAATTACCTCCTGATAACCAGCATCATCACCGTCAAAGGTGATGTTTACTAGGTGTAGAATACAAATGTCTTCACACAATAACTAAGACAATGCCCTGAGGGCTATGTTGACCAGTTTGGTGAAAACATTTCAAATTGTTTATAAAACCAGTGCATTAGGCACGGCGCCTGTGGCTCAATCAGCTAAGGCGCCAGCCACGTACACCTAAGGTGGCGGGTTCAGATCCCCAGCCCGGGCCTGCCAAACAACAATGATGGCTACAACCAAAAAAATGGCCGGGCATTGTGGCAGGCGCCTGTCGTCCCAGCTACTTGGGAGGCAGAGGCGAGAGACTCGCTTGAGCCCAGGAGTTGGAGGTTGCTATGAGCTGTGATGCCACGGCACTCTACCCAGGGGGATAGCTTGAGACTCCATCTAAAAAAAAAAAAAAAAAAGAAGACACTTTTTCAGTCTTGCTCTTGGGTTTGAC
>CAUYQV010081986.1:0-14672 GCA_963574575.1 Galagoides demidoff
TAACTGAGAAAATGACATGAAGGCTGTGTTGATCAGTTTGATGGAAGTATTTCAGATTGCATGTGAAAACCCCACACTGTACCCCAGAAGTGTATTAATGTACATAGTTATCATTCAATAAAAAAATTAAAAAAAAAAGTACCAAATTTTGGTACTTTGATAATTTGGTTGATTTAAAACAGTAGCTTATCTAATTACCCAGTTAAACTGATCAACAGATTATTTAAATTTTTGTCTCCTTTATTGTTGTGACGATATGCCTATGTTCCCATCTTGTGCCCTAGACATCTCATCAAATTTTTCCTGTTAATGAACGTGCATTCTCTCTTCCATTAGCTGTAACATCATACACATTACACAAGAGTGGTAAAGAATATTGTTCTGCCATGGTCCCACCATGCACTGTGGGTCACAGGCAACATTAGAGCATCAATAACTGAAAGAGGGAGCATTCAGATTAAACAAAAGAGGTCAGAAACAATGCCAGCAGGGCCAAGTGAAGCAATGATTTACACAAACACAGAGATTCTTCTCATACTTCTTGGTAAAATGGGTTTTATAAAGTTCACATATCTTCCTTGTGACGTGTACAATAGTGGCTTAGAGTCTGGAGTTAGACTGCCTGGGTTCAGACCTCAGCTCCATCTTTCCCAGCTGTGTGACCTTGAGCAAGCTGCTTGACCTCCTGTATTAGTGATGGCAGCAAAGTCTTCCAGGTCGGTGCTTTAGTGTCACCTTGTCTGGGGTTAGGCTGCTCGGCCTTCCCTACTTCCTTCCCATTTCCCAAACCTCCTCTAAACTCCCCAGCGATTTTAATAAAGCTATTATCATTTAAGTCAGCCTTAATTTATTTTGTCATTTCCTGTAGCAGACCATATAGCTCATGGAAAGGAGAAGTGAGAGTTATGCTCGGAATACTCTGGAATTATAAGAAACACCTGTAACATCTCCGTAATATAATAATACCTTGGTGATAAGGGCATGGGGAGGGATTCAGCTCTCCTTGACAAAAGAGCTTGGGAGACGAGAGCATCAGTGCTTGGCAGTCTCTACACCTGTGGTACAAATAGCCACGGGCTCAAGTCTCTAAGAAGCTGCAGGAGTGGTCGGGGAGTGTGCATGCTGTTCTTTCACTTGCTTGCTCACTCTGACTCTTTTGCTTCTCCTGCTCACAGAATGCCTGCATGGTGTCTCTCCAAGAAGACGGCTAAGATTCACTCTCTCTCTTTTTTTTTTGCAGTTTCTGGCCAGGGTTGGGTTTGAACCTACCACCTCTGGCATATGGAGCCAGTGCCCTACTCCTTTGAGCCACAGGCACGGCCCCAAGATTCACTCTCTTACTAAGACTGTTTCTCTCCCTCAAAGACTGTTTCTCTCTCTCTTCTGCTGAGGCAAATAGCCTTCAGACACCTAAGGGCAATTGTTCCCGAGCAAGGTAGCACAGTGAAGTCAGTTGTGGCCCCAACAATTGACACCCCAGATGGGACAGTGGAGGTCACTGGCAATTTCCACCTACTGGCTTTCAATGTGCACAGCCATCAGGAAGTAGCGTGACCATACATGCTCATGTGTTTTAGCCCCCTTCAGCCACCTAAGTTGCTATATATATGTAGGCTAAGTTTGGACAATATATAAGTATAATCTGACACCTGTCATTCCACGTCATTGTACAGCGGTGCTGGCCCATCAATATTTGCAGTGTCAGGCCAGGTGCGGTGGCTCACGCCTGTAATCCCAGCATTTGGAAGGCCAAGGCAGGTGGATTGCCCTGAGCTCATGGGTTTAAGACCAGCTTGAGCCAGAGGGAGACCTCGTCTCTAAAAAATAAAATAACTGGGCATTGTAGCAGGTACCTGTAGACCCAGCTACTTGGGAGGCTTAGGCAAAAGAATCCCTTGGGCCCAACTCATGTGGGTGAACAGAGATGTGCTGCCAACTTCACTGTGGAGTGGTGGTGGGGTTGCCCTTCTTATGAACTTTGGACTCCTGGGGTCTTTCTCTGTGCAAATCCACTCCATCTTTCACTACTCTTCATCTATTTCACCAAAACATCACTTCCCATGTCTGGTTTAATTCAATTATATAAGAGAAGTTCTGGAGCTCTAATATACAGCACGTGAGTGATAATTAAAAATACCGTATTGTATACTTGGAAGAAACCACAACAAACCTCCTTTCTATTAAGCATTTCTGTGACGGAGAATAGAAAAAGGACACAAAGGAAATCCTAGAATCATGACGATGTGCTGGGAAGAATGCAGTGATTGAAACAACAGTTCTGATAGCTGGGCATTGTGGTGGGCTTCTGTAGTCCCAGCTACTTCAGAGGCTAAGGCAAGAGAATCACTTAAGCCCAAGAGTTGAAGGTTGCTGTGAGCTGTGACAGCACAGCACTCTACTGTGGGAGACATAGTGAGACTCTGTCTCAAAAAACCAAAAACCAGTTCTGGGACCTTAGGAATACTGTATAGTGAATATATCTCATGTAAAAATATTCTCTACTGAGTGCATTAAATAATCAATGGATGTTTGGGTGCCATTGCCCCAGGGAACTTTCTGGTTTCTGCTTCATCAACCCCCCAGACCATTCTTGGTTTATGCCTTGTAAAAATGATACTGCAACATCGTTTCCAATTTTGGTTAGCGTAATATTGAACGGTGAAATAGGATAAGGATAAACATTCTTGATACCACCATTAACATACAGTATCATACAGAAGTTACTGCCAATGCACTAATATCCAAGCTCTCTGGGAGCCCTTAGGGACTCTTCCCTTCCATCTCTTCTTGATTGATTATAAGATATAAATAATTCATCCCAGTTTCTCTGTGAATGCCCTGGTTTATAACTGTTGTTCCAGTGCAATTATCAGTCGTGTTCCAGTTTGATAAATCATATCATCTCTCTGTTTATAAAAGTCTCCCTCCCTCTGGGTATCTTATCCCAGCAAATCTGTATAGATGTTCTCTATAAATCTTTAATTAGTTTAACCCATGTTTCCTAATTTGGGGGGCAGGAGTTTTCTGATTCTTTTGTTTTCTCCTCATACTTTTGGATACAATACTTTGGGTTCCCCGTTGCCTCTCAATCACGTCCTCATCCGCGATGCTGACTTTGGTTACCTTTCTCTCCATGAACGTGTTAGCAGGCAGGGCCTATATTCTTTTATTTCCCACTACTCTGTGATTAGAATCATGGCCCATACCCAAAATTACAACCTTGGCATGTTGTGGAAATTTGTAATGGTTAGGAGGAAACTCATGATGTAATGTTAAGTAAAGAAGGATATAAAATAAATGTGTGTTACTAATTATGATTTTTTTTTTAATAGCTATAACTGGAGACATGGTAACTTTAATTGGTAAGAGTTCTTATCACCTCATGGGGAGATTATGAAACAAATATTATTTTGCCTTTGATTCATACAAGTTTGTTTTTATCCCATGTTTTATTATATTTTATAATCAGAGAAATGTTTAAATAAAATAACGAAGTGGTATTAAGTTGTCCTTTGCCTTAAGGAGTATAGTGTTCAGAAAGTTTTAAAGGCACCTCGGCGACAAGCCCCTCCACCTTCCCTTATCTACACGTGGAAAGATACTCTGAGAAACAGGTTTTCAGGGCCTCTCTACAGAGACCTGAGAGACTCCATCAGAGTCAGGGTCGCCTTTGGGTCTCAGAAAACCTGTCATTAGGGGCTTTCAGGCTCTATATTTGTCAAGTTTTGCATTAACTAGTTCATGATGAACCTGAGGAAATGGGGGCTATGCGTCACATAGATCTAATCAGTGGCTGTTTCTGGGCCCATTGATATTTCCAACACTGGTAATATTATCTAATCCAGACATAAAACAATTAATAATTAAGCCAGGCATGGTGGCTCATGCCTGTAATCTCGGCACTCTGGGAGGCTGAGGCTGGTGGATTGCCTGAGCTCACAGTTTCAAGACCAGTCTGAGCCAGAGTGAGACCTCGTCTCTAAAAATAGCCGGCGTTGTGGTGGGCACCTGTAGTCCTAGCTACTTGGGAGGCTGAAGCAGGAGAATCTCTTGAGCCCAAGAGTTGGCGGTTGCTGTGAGCTATGATGCCAAGGCACTCTACTGAGGGCAACAAAGTGAGACTCTGTCTCAAAAGGAAAAAAAAAACTGAACGTTAATGTTTACCAGTCTTATGAACAAACAACTTTTTTTTCTCTTTCTTTCTTTAACCCTGTGACTGTTTTGTTAGAATAATCACAACTTCTCATTGACTACTGGAAACATTTTAAAACTTTCTGATTTCTAACAAGTACTTAGTAATTGTTAGGCAAGTGGTCTGCTCCAGCAGCTGGTAATCTAAAGATTGGCTAGTGTCTTAATTTGCAATTAATTTTCTATGAATGCAGGGGCACATTCAGTTTGGGGCACGTCCGTCAGTCTTACTTCCAAGCTGGTGAACAGAGAAGATTGGCAAATTGAGTCAATCTACTGTCACTATCGCCTTTGGTTCCTTGTTGCTATGGTAGTGCTGGTGGCGCTCAGCTGAGGGGTGCCCCTCTGCTGTTGAGAAAATGCTCTTGACCGTCTGGATTCCTGACAGCTCTGCAGCGCTTCCTGGCGGGGCTGCCACATTCTGTGCCTGCTCTCTATTCTTCCAAAAGCTCAGCACTCTGCCGGGGTGGCTGAGTCACGGTGCTTCCCATCTGGGTTGTTCCCTCTAGCATTTAGGATTGTTTTGAGTTTGTAGCACCCACTGGAGAACCCCTCCATTTCCCCTTTGGTGTGTTTATTGTCATTACCCCCCCACCCCCAGGATCTCTTGTTTGGTTTATCTCAGATCTCCCCAGCCTCGGATTTGGAGGGAATAGGAGACACTTCTCTTTGAAGAGTCTGAGCTTCTTATGCAGGTTGCTGTACTCTCTATCCTGAACTTTTGGGAGGAAGGACAATCTTCCAGTGAAAAATGATGACTGGCTTTATATTTGCATGATCAAAAGAACGTTCATGGAACACAGATCGGTTTGTAGGTGACTTTCTTCCTAGGTTTCTTCTTAAACCAAGAAGCCACTCCAGAATAAAAATCAAATAAAACAAAGCAAATAAAAGCTCTGCGTCTCATCAGTCACCCATTACAGCTAATACATTTATTTTATAAGTTCTAAGGCAGCATCGGCTGTGAATATAGCATTGTTTTATGTCCCACCGAGGACAATGCTAAAGTAAGAAAACAAGAAACAAAATGTGCCCACTAAACTACACAGCGTCACTGGTCGTAAGACCCATGACAATTTTGGAGTTGTTAAAATATGAGAGCAAAACAAAAATCGAGAACCAAACCTGAGTCTTAGAGTTGATTAAAAAAAAAAAATAGATGACTTCCCCATCGGTAGGAATAAAAGAACCCCCCTCTTTCAGTTAGTGGTCAGGAGACTAACCAGACCAGACAGCATCCTGCAGATTGAGAGGGAGGTTAAAAGGTTTGGGGTAAGGAAGCAAGGGGGAGGGAATAATGAGGTGGCTGGCCCTGCCTCGAATCTAAGCGGGCTAAATTCATGAGTGAGAACCTGCCCTCCCTGGCTTAAAGGAGCACGCGCTCTCTCTGACTGACACACACACACACACACACACACACACACACACACACACACACACACACACACTCACTTTCTCCCTTCTGTCCATCTGGACTTTGTTGAAAATCTCAGGTCAAGTCAGCCTGAAGGAAAAAAAAAACAAAACAAAAAAACCCAAACCAACACAGTGGAGCTACCTTCTACAGCGTGACATCATGTCTCCTCTGTTTCTCATTATGAAGTCGAGTTTCAGATGTTAAAATCATATTCTCCTTACCCCTTGCTGTTTTCCTCCTCCCCCTCCCCCCTGCAATTCCAACTTGATGGTGCTCTATTGTTTTACAGCTGAACCACAGGGCCAGACACACAAAATTATTAACCTGATGCTGGGAAAACACATCTTAGATTCCTAAGACTTGAACTTTGGTAATTTTTAACTCTGCACTTTTTAGCGAATTGCTTCCCCAGCTGCAGGGCTACCATAAATTTTAAACTTTTTACTTTTGCCCTTGTATACAAGAGGCTGTATTTGATAAAATAAAAAAAACTTCGAATTTGTTTAAAAAAGTTACATACTTTACATAATTTCTTAGATACCTATGTAATATTGTGACGCAAGTTATAAAATAACTTATATAATTTTATTTTAGGAATTTATAAGATAGTGACATAATTGAAAAATTTTAAAAATGGTGGCAGTGTGCCAGAATACTGCTTGTTCTTTCCAGTGGAAAACACAGAAAGGCTCTATAAGAATTTTGGCTTTATCATGCAGGAATGTTTAAAATAGTCATCTAAAAATAACCAAATTATATTATTAAATTCAGTTAAAGTTTTAATGAGAATTTATAGTGAACCTATTAATGCAACTTAAAATATAGCTCAAGTCGTTGTTTATATTATTTTAGTAACTGGAGTCCCTAATGTTTTATTGAAGAGGCACGTTTGTGCAAGGTACTTAATAATATATGTGGAAAACACCAAACTAGTTATTTTTAAAATACATTACATTTCTGCAGAAGGATGACAATGAGATATAAAAAGCAGTCATCTTCTACCCTTCTGCCATCTTTTTTCTTCCTGCCCTTCGTGAACAAACCCAAACCCTTTGCCATCTCTAAGCATCTATTCGGAGAGAAATTGCAGGAAACTGGAAGGTGAGTGTCGTAGGATTGTTGACCCTGGGAGTGTAACTGACAAAGCACTGTAGGTGTGAATATGGAGAAACCAGATGGGAGATCTGATTTATAAATACTTAGAAAACTTCACACTCCACAAAGAAAACATGTTCTTCTTTGATCTCTAAGGATATTTAAAAAAAATACATAATGATGTATTAAGCTATGAAAATTGTCAGTGCATTTAAAAAATAGAAATAGGCCAAATGCCATTGTTTGATCAACAGAGAAAATATTAGAAGTTAAAAATAAAAACTTAAATCAGCTAATTGAAAATTTTTTAAAGATTCTCTGTGTCAGGCAGAGAATAGATAAGTTCTCTGCTTATCTAGTCTCCCATTTTAGACAGTAATCAAATTTTTAATTGGGCACACGATGAACCCGTGAAAGACTGCATTTCCCAGCATCCCTTGATGCTAGGTGAGGACAGGTGACTAAATTCCGGTCAATACAATGTGAATGGCAGTGGTTTTATTTTTTTTTTATTTATTTTTTTAAGATTAGTTGAGTGCAGTAGTGAAAGCAGTGATTTTTGCAAGTGTATACTTTGCAAATCCTTTTCTTCTCCTTTCTGCTTGTTTCATGGGGTAGAGTGTGGTGAATGTAGTTAGCTACAGGAGTGATCTGAAATCAAGATGTGAAACTGCCCGCTGTGGAAACTGGCAGTGTAGCAAGATAGAAAAAGACTCCACCGCCTGCAGCCTTCCGTGGGCATTTACCTTATTTTAGCCACTGTAATTTATGGCCTCTCATTTACAGCAGCTAAACCTGACCTCTCATTAATGTCTTTTTCTTGAATTTAAATAGGGAAAAAAAATCAAAGCTGAGATTATTTTTTTTATTTTTATTTTTATTTTATTGAATGGTAACTATGTACATTAATGCACTTCTGGGGTACAGTGTGGGGTTTTCACATGCAATCCGAAATACTTCCATCAAACTGGTCAACACAGCCTTCATGTCATTTTCTCAGTTATTGTTTTAAAACGTACTGATTCTACTCTTAGAGAGTTTCACTCGTACCCCTGTAAGATAAACCTCAAAAATGGTCCCTCCAATCCGCCTCCCTCCGCCCATTCCCCACCTCCCATCAAAGCTGAAATTATTAAAAATGATGAGGAGGACAGTGGATGTCAGATCTTATATGCTGGGAACTAAAAATATACCCAGAATTTATTTCATTGAGGCATTTTTTTTTTAATGAAATGAGGGAGAATTAAAATAAACATATCAAAAAGTTGAAAAATAATCCAAGGGAAGCAGGAGAAAAAAATTAAAGAGCAGAAATTAATCAAGACAGATATAACAGAGAAACTGTCAGCGAAGTTAAACATGGAGAGTAAAAACAAAATACAGTGCTTAATTGTAGAAACTGTGAGCCTAGCCTTAGTGTAACAGAAGGCGTAACGAGATCAAAGGAAGAAAAAGATTGGAACATTTTTATAAATTCTGGAAATACGGTTCTATAATTATTTTCCATTACTTAGAAATGCAAAATTCTATACCCAACCCAGGACAAAATTCAGGGACAGAAGGAGAATATCTTAATATGGTAGCAAATGGCTCTCTCAAACGGATCCACATCATACCTCATGGTAAATGCCAAAAGCATGTTTATCAGGCCTACAAATGTGAATGCTAGTTTTTAATCACCTTTTAAAAATAGTTTTTTGGCAGTTCTAGCCCCAAACAAGGCAATAGTATTATCATCTCTGAGTGGTATTGTGGATACAAACAAAATGACGACACAAAATCTTAGAAAGAAAAAAAAATAGAAATGAAGAAGTCCAGTTAAAATAGCCAGATTACTGTTCTCTAAAGGAGAAACAACTAATTGATAAGTATGACAGAAAAATATATTAGTAATTAAACATTGTGCAAAGCTAATTTTAAATTAGTTAAGGAAAAACTCAGAACAATTGAAAAAAGAGAGAAATTCAGATAAAAATGAATAAATGGAGATAGAACATGTTTTCTGATAGGAAACTTAATTACATTATCATTCCCAGGTTAATCTATATATTTATGTGACTCCAAGCAGAACCCAACAGGGGTGTTTTGTACCTAGCAGTTTTTTTTTTAACCTGGAAGTACATGAAGAATATACCATATACAATATCATATTGTATTGGATCAAGAATATACAATGACACATAGTATATGCAATAAATATACTTTTTAACATTATTTTCATTGAAATGTAACTGATTTAGTAAAACGTGCCAATCTGGATTTTACAGCTCAGAGAATTGTTTTACAATTGTGGAAACCCCTTAGTGAGCATCACATGAGATATAAAATATTTTCATACTTCTGGAAAGTTCCCTCCTGTCTCTTCCCAGTCAGCAGCCTGAACCCAGAGGTAATTCCATGATGATTTCCATTGCCATAGATTAGTGCCTGGTAATGAGTTGTGTCTGTTCCTGACAACCATCCATGTAGTTACATATATCAGTCATCTGTTCTTAGTGCTGGATAGCAATACGCGAACACCCCACTCTTGATGTATATTTGTGTTATTTTCAACTTTTGGCTGTTGGGAATAAAGGTGTTACATTCTCGAGCAAGACTTTTCATGGCCATATGCGTTCATTTCTCCCACATGGGAGAGGAATTTCTGGGTCACAGGGTAGATGAATGTTGAACTTGATTAGACATTGGCAGACTTCTTTCCAAAGTGATTTTACCAGTTTTTGCCCTCCCCCAGCGTTGTCCGGGAAACCCATTTGTTTCCCAGCCTCATCCCCACTTCATATTGTTAGTTGTTCAACTTCAGCCATTCTGGTGGTGTGAAAGGAGACCTCATTATTGTTTTAGTTTTCATTTTCCTTATGAAAAATGCTGTTGACCATCTTTTATTTACTTTCTATTCAAACATTTTGTTTGATGAAGTGACTGATCAAGTCTTTTGCAGTTTTTACTTGGGTTATAGTTTTCTTATTCATTTCTAAGCATTTAAAATTATATAGCAGGCATGAATTTTTTGGTTAGGTATATGCATTATAAATATTTTACTTCACGGTACAACTTGTTCATTTCCTTTATTAGTGGGGGCTTTTTGATGATCAGATAATATCTTATCCAGTCCATTTTATTAGTTTTTTTTTTTTAATGCTTAGTGCTTTTTGTATGTTGCACAATGAGTCATCTAGTGCTTTTTTTTTTTTTTTTTTAAAGCAGGTTTTGGGTGGAGCTGGGTTTGAACTCGCCACCTCTGGTATATGGGGCCGGTGCCCTACTCCTTTGAGCCACAGGTGCCGCCCTCATCTAGTGCTTTTTTGTGTGTTGCCCAAGAACTTCATCACTTTTACCAAGGTCACAAAGATATTCCTGTATATTTCCTACAGAAACTTTAGTCTTCATATTAAGTCTTTGATACCTTCTTAAATTAATTTTTGTGATGGTGTGAGGAATGGATAAAGATTAATTTTGGTGGGGAAAGATTTTCGGTTTTTCCAGCACCGTATGTTAAAAATTCAATTTCAGGCTAGCCCAGCCACTCGACTGTTCGGGCTATTCTGCTGGGACGCGGGCCCTGGCTCTGGTCCTGAGATGGGAGCTGCTCTCCGGGGGCTGGGACTGTCAGCATCCTCACGGGCCCTCTCCCCTGAAGTCAGAGAAGAACCCCTATCTACCTACACTCCTTTTCCTTGTTCCGGGGTAGCCCTCTGTCCCTCAGGTCCTCAGCCGTAGCGGCCACCCAGTCTGACAAAGGAGTAGGACAACAATGCTGGCATTAGTGCTGTGAGTGGCCCCTGGGGTGGCATCCATGCTGGGAGTGGCCCCCAGGTGTTATCCGTGCTGGGAGTGGCCCCCAGTGGCCTCAGTGCTGGGAGTGGCCCTGGGGTCCGCATTCTTGCTCCGGCTGCTGAAACTCAGCCACGGATGCGAACCACATAGAATGGCTCGGGAGCGCTCCAAGACTGTCACCTCCTTTTACAATCCGTCAGCCACTGACTTGGCCGCCGAGAAGCCCTCAGTCCGCCTCGCTCCAATCACCATGCTCTCAGGATGGCAGCCACCTTTCTGAACAGGTACCTGCAGCAGGAGCACCTGTCGGGACTGCTTACCGACTCCAGGGCTTCGGCTTTTCAGCACTGGCGGTAACCCCACCATTCTGCGTGCGTACGATCTATACGTCCGCGGTCTTCCACAAGCTGACAGACTTACCTCGGATGTGAAGCTCATCTGATACCTCTTGGACAAGGCACTGACTTCGGCTTGGGGTCTGCACGTTAGCCACTCTCACCTGGCATTGCACGAGGACAGGCTGACCTTGTTCACATCACCTGCACTTGTCTCTCACCAAAGAAGATTACTGAAAAATGGGTGGACTTTGCCAGAAGCCCGTGTGAGCACAAGTATGGTAAAGACACCCCACCACCGTCAGGTGTCCGCATCAAGGGACTTGTGGCTGTGCTTCCCTTTCATCCCCATGCTGCCACTGGACTACTTCTTGCCTGAGCTGCTCCCAGACATGAGTATCACTATCACCAACAGTGATATCGATCTCGGCATCAGGATCTCAGATCCCGGTGGAGGAATCGCTCATAAAGACATGGATCGGGTCATGGATTCCCGCTAGCTGAGGCCAGCGCTCAGGACCCCAGGATCAGCCCGCTCTTTGGACACCTGGACATGCACAGTGGCGGCCAGGCAGGACCCATGCGCGGCTCTGGCTTCGGGTTGCCCCCATCACGGGCCTAGGCGGAGTACCTCGGTGGTTCCCTGCAGCCACAGGCCCTGCAGGGCATTGGCACGGATGTCTACTTGCGGCTGCGTCAAATTGACAGCGAGGAGGAAAGCTTCCGAATCTGACCCTACAACCTCCAGCCTGCTCACCTGCCTTGCTTGGGCCATACTCCCTGCCAGGACCTTTGAGGTCGGGCAGGGTGGCAATGTGTTCCACAGGCTGCTGAACCTTGGGTCTCAGGGCCGATGGACTTCAATGGAGCTGGGCCCCCCTCCTCCTCAATAGGCTCTACTGCGTCCTTGCCTCCAGGCCTCGGAGGGGAGGGAGTGGGGACCAGTGAGGCCTCCAGCACCAGCTCTATCATTCTCCTTCCTGGGGAACCCCTGCTTCGATCTGTTGTTTGTTATTAAAGTTCACATTTTAAATGCCCTCTTGGGCCCCATGTGTGGGGAGTGCACGTAAAAAAAAGTGAATTTCATTGGTGCTTTTGTCTAAAATCAAGGGCTTATATTTACGTGGGTCTATTTCTACGCCACATTGCCTTGTTTACTGGGATTTTTGTAGTGAAGTTTGAAACCTGGCATTATAAGTCCTCCAGCATTTGTTATTCTTCAAGATTTTCTCAATTATTTTAGGTCATTGGGATTTCCATATAAAATCTATAATCAGCTTGTACATTTTTCTTAATAAAAAGCCTACTGGGATTTTGACTAGGACTGTGTTGAATCTTTAAAACAATACAGGCAGAGCTGAAAAATGGACAATATTGAATCTTCTAGTTGGCGAACAATGTAATCTCTCCATTTGTTTGTATATTTTACATTTTATTCAGTAATGTTTTATAATTTTTAGTTAAGAAGTCTTGCATAATTTTTATTATATTACTCTCGTAGTCTTAAATTGTTTTGATGCTATCATAAACAGTGCTTTTAAAAATTCATTTTCCAATTATTGCTGCTAGTGTTCAGAAATACTCTTGATTTTTGTCTGTTTACCTCTTAGCCAGCAACTTTGTTAAAATTCACAGTTTTGGGTCATTTATTTATAGATTTATTTGGAATTTCTACGGATACAACTATGTCAAATATAAAGTGTATTACTTTTTTCTTTCCAATGCTTGGAACTTTTATTTCTTTTTCTTTTTTTATTTCACCAGCTAGGACTACTAGTACAGTGGTCAATAGAACAGTAATAGTGCATATTTACATTAAATTTGCTATTAGCTGCAGTTCTGTTATATGAGGGTCACTTTGAAAGTTTTGAGACAGATGATGTATGATGGTCCATTATTTCACCCATGCAAGTTTCAACTTGTTTGGCTTTTCAGTGTTTCTAGGAACGTATGAGAGAATATTTTTAAATAAAAAAGTATTGCATTTTATGAAATCATTTTTCTACATCCAATCATAATGTTTTGTGTTTTCTCTTTCTGTGTTATTAAATATAGTGGTTGATTTTTAAATGTTAAGTCGACTTTGCATTCATTGGATAACTAGGCTTGGCTAGGCTATATTACCCTTTACCTATGGCACTGGGTTCAATTTGTTATTTTGTTGAGGATTTTTCGTCTAGGTTAATGAATAACATAACTTGTTTTTTCTTTTAATGGTCTTGTCACATTTGGTATCATGGTTATGTGAGCTACACAGAATAAGTAGGAATGTGTTTCTTTCTCTGTTTTCTGAAAGAGTGTGTGTAAAACTGGTATTACTTCTTTCCTAAATGTTTGACAGAATTTTTGGTTTCTTTGTTTTGGCCTGTGTGTTTCTTTGAAGGTTGTTAATTACAGATATCACAGATATTATTATCATCTCTCTCTCTGATTTTTTTAAATTAAGTCATATACACCTAGATCATGAATACATTTATGCATATGTGGGGTACAATGTGTTGATTTTTTTATACAATTTGGAGTGCTTACATCAAACTAATATAGCTTTCACCTCATTTACTCGATTATTGTGTTAAGATATGCTTTTTAAAAGTTCTTTTTCTCTGCATTTAATTTCTCTTTCTATTGATTTGTCTTTAAGTTCACTGATTTTTTTTCTGTTATTCTTCTAGTGTGATATTAAGGCTATCTAATAAATGTCTAACTGTAAATATTATTTATTTTTAATTGACAAAAATTATATTTGTGATATACGACATGATGTTCTGAAATATATACACATTACGTAAAAGCTAAATGAAACTAACCAATGTATGCATTAATTTAAAATGTTTTAGGGCCAGGTGCAGGGGCTGACACCTATCATCCCAGCCCTCTGGGATGCTGAGGCAGGGGGATCACTTGAGGCTAGCACTCTGAGACCAGCCTGGGCAACTCAGTGAGACCTCATCTCCACAAAACACAAAACAATTAGCTGAGTGTGGTGTCACGCACCTGTAGTCCTAGCTGCTCAGGAGGCTGAAGCAGGAGGATGCTTGAACCCAGGAGTTCAAGGTTGGAATGAATTATGATCACGCATTGCATCATGGGCAACAGAGTGAGACTGTCTGTAGTATGTATTTACACATTAGACTGTCCATTTTATTGTTGTTAAGTTCTCCCATTTCTCTGTGAAATTCTTTATTTTTTCATCCATTAGGTCTCTTTTCTGATCTGATTGAAAAAAACATTTTAGTAGTGATTTTGTAATCATTTTGGCATCATCTATTATTCTTCTAGTGATTATATTTTTTCTTTGAATAAAAGCCATACTTTTGTTTCTCCCATGAATTGTAACTTTTAACTGTGTCTAAAAATAATGGAGACTGAAATAAATAGAAGCAGTCCCCAATCACAAACATCCAAGTTGTGTACAACTCAGACTTACTGGAAAAAGGTTATTACAGGTAATAAGGAAAGGTACCTGTTTCATCTTACATACAAATTTAACTTAAACCTGCAGAACCTATCTGGTTTGTAACCTGCCTATAATGCTTTCCTCTAGAAGGGGCTTATCTTTTCTTCTTACACAGCAGCTAGAATGATTGAATAAGGAATTTAACAGTATTGGGACGGTTCGCAGCTGTAGTTTCAGGTTGCATTTGTTTTCAAAATTTCTTTTTTTTTTTTTTAATTGAATGGTAACTATGTACATTAATGTACTTCTGGGGTACAGTGTGGGGTTTTCACACACAATCCAAAACACTTCCATCAAACTGGTTAACATAGCCTTCATGTCATTTTCTTAGTTATTTTAAAATGTTCATGTTTTACTCTTAGAAAGATTCACTTGTACCCTTATAAGATAAACCTCAGAA
>CAUYQV010081987.1:0-29817 GCA_963574575.1 Galagoides demidoff
AATGTTTTGATACAATGACTAAGCAAATGACATGAAATTTATGTTAACCAGCTTGATGAAAGTATTTCAAATTGTATATGAAAACAGCACAATGTACCCCATGTTTGCATTAATGTATAAAGCTATCAATTAATAAAAAAAATAAAAAAAATAAAAAAAAGACGACCATGAGCTGTGACTCCAGCAGGGACAATATAACCAAACCCTGTATTTAAAAAAGAAAAGAAACGAAAAGGAGAGGAAACTGGAGGCCAAAATTTCTGATGAACATCGGTGCAAAAATCCTCTTTGAAATATTAGCAAATCGAATCCAACAACATATCACAAAGATTACAAGTCATGATCTAGGACTTATTCGAGTCATGCAAGGCTGGTTCAACATTACAAATCAATCAACGTGATGTATCACATTAACAGCCCGAAAGACAAAAACCACATCTTATCAACTGATGCAGAAAAAGCATTTGACAATGGCAATGGTCAACGTCTTTTCTTAATAAAAATCTCTTAATAGTTTAGGTGCCCAAGGCAAGTTCCTCAATATAGTAAAGGCCATCCATGAAAAACTCACAGCTAATCTCATAATCAAAGGGGAGAAACTGAGAGCTTTTCCTCTAAGATCTGGCGCAGAGCAAGAACACCCACTCCAGCTCGTGTATTTAACACAGCCCAGGAAGTGTGACCAAGAGCAATTAGACAAGAAAAAGAAATAAAAAGCATCCAAATTAGAAAAGAAGAAATAAAATGGGCAACCAAGTGAGGCGATGGCTGTGTAAATTTGTTCCACTGTGGTCAGCATTTTACCACGTCTGTGTCTTGTACCGTCACATTGTACACTTTCATTGTACACTCTACAATTCAAAATAAGTAAATTTTTAAAAAGGGCTTGCAAGAGTCCTATAGATATGATCTTAATAATTCCTTGATTAACTGTAGCCCTTCCCATATTTCCCCCACAAATTCCGCTTTACTGTCTTTTGGACAAGAAGAGTAAAACTTTATATTAAAAAAAAAAATCACATGGCTATTCTGTCTTCATTTCAACCCCCTTCAGCGACATAGCACCCTAGAGCTTTACCCCTCACTCTCCTTATACTTGTCCCTCAGCTAAACTGATGTGACTTCTATGACTGAAACTTCTGCTGAATTTTTAAAAATCACTATTTTGTCTTTTCAGTAAAGAAAAGAGAAGGGCAGTGTTCAAGGAACTGCTCAGGGGACTGTAGGTAACTTTTCATTTCATTTCATTCCTTATTTCCTCTCTGTGCAGATTTGGGCAAGTTATAAAACTATTATGTGACAGGCATTTAGTTCTGGATGGAAATCTTGAGGGAGTGTCCAAATCCTCAGTATATCAGATGAGGAAACTGAGGCTCAGATATGTACGATATCTTGCCAGAAGTCACACAGGAATCAACCAGTGACTCTATCTTCCTATGGTTTCTCAAAACCACTTATCTGAATAATATGGACATAATTTAGCGTTTGGAGCTTGCTTGCTGGCCTCCAAAATGACCAAATGTCATTTTTTTGAATACCCTACTTTGGCAAAGTACAGAGCAGTCATTTCTGTTTTTCCTCTTTCCCTTGGCAGGAGGGCAGCCTGACCTCCTGGCCAAGTGAGAAGAAAATTGAGTCAGGGAAAGATGGAGCGTCCTGTCCAGCTTGCATGATACGGCCTTTAGATCTAAGACCCATTTTGTTACTTCCCCCCATCTGGCTCAATAGTGTTCTTCGGAGGTGGACAAACAGCTATCTGTCTGCACAGAATAAATGACGAACCAAAAATAGTTTGTGTGGTCTGCTGGTGGACATAAAAAGCAGTGAGGTCAGCCCAGGCCCATAAGGAATGAGAGCTAATGTATTCTTCTGCCTGCTTTGATTTGCTAACAAAATCATGCAGTCTTAAAAGGAGGGAGGACAGAGTGTAACGATTGGGGAAAAAAAAATTAGAAATGTCAAGTGTAATCCTTTGAAACAGGTAGTGAAAGCGCAGGAGTTGAACTGTTTTGATGTTCTGAGTCCTGCCAGTGAGTGACAGGGAGAATGAAGACCCTTTCCGGCAAACCCATTGTGCTCCTGTCAAAGGTGGCGGAAATTCTGTTCCAACACCTGTTTCTAGTCTTTATGAATATTAAAAGGCTCTGTGATTTTTTTTTTTTCTGGGAGCAATGATTTTGAAGCGTTACAGTACACAAAAGACATCATCTCAGTCTTGTTCCGATTCACTGCCAGTCCTCGGCTTTCCCTGAGGATGTGCATGATTTAAAAAATTTGTGGCAGTTAGATTTGTAGACGTAAAGCGTGTTCAAACTGAAAAACAGGGTGGCTCTTCATAAAAATTAGTATTAGTCATTCTAATCTCATTGGACATGTGATCCGCTTTCAGTTCAGTTTGTAAAGGTGCTAACCACACAAATTAGTATGAAATATAAGACAAAGGAACCTGGAAGAGATGAAGGCTAGGTTTTCCAAAGATGTCACTCATTACTAATTATGGCACTGTCAATTGTATATGGAGATGAATTCTACCAGATAAATAATTCTCCAACAATTAACATTCATGTATTTGAAGTGTGCGTGGCATTCCAGAATGCAATACTTTCCCCCTCTAAGTGTAGCTGGGGGAATTAAGGTATTATGACTCCTTCCAAGGTTCAGTAAAGGTATGTGACATGAACCGACTGGATTTTCTGTAGCTTCTTGGAAACACGTATTACAGATCCAACAGCCTGTGTCCACTGTTGCTATTAAATCTTCCGACCACTCTTCCAGAATTTTTTCTGCTTGTTTCAAATGAAATTGTATTACATGAATCACAGCCCCATAAAATCATTACTTGTCATTAACTCCTAGATTTTACTAATTCCCATCTTGACTAATCACTACTTCTGTGGAGGAATCCAACCTACTATAATCCCTAAACACTGGAGCCAAAGTGTATCACTTGAAGACTGCAGAAAAGGAATTGTCTTAATTCTCCTCAAAATTTAGCAGGCAAAGACTGTGGGGGTCAAGAAATTACATATGGTGAGGGCGGCGCCTGTGGCTCAAAGGAGTAGGGGGCTGGCCCCATATGCCGGAGGTGGCCGGTTCAAACCCAGCCCTGGCCAAAAACTGCAAAAAAAATAAAAAATAAAAAATAAAAGAAATTACATCTGGTGTCAAAGTCTGTGTTATTTCATGACATCATTAACCAAGCGCCTGAGCTCTACCTTCACGTGTAGAGTACTGTCCTAGAAACCAGTTGTATCTGTGAATATGATTTTTGAAAAAAATGTTGGTTATTATCTTGTAAGAAATTTAATTTTTTTTCCAATAAAGAACTCATAGATTTTTAAAAAAGAAATTATATCTGGGTTGTCTAGAATTTGTAATCAACATTTCAAATCACTCATTCACATTTAGGAGTGGAGATAAAATTAAAATCTGTCTTTCACAGAGAAGGAATCTGAAAGGATTTGCCTGGCTGGACTTTTACTGTTTGGAAGTTAATACAGATGGAGTGGGAACAAGGTAATCTTACTCCCTCCTTTTTTTGCTTTGATGCCTGGGTACAGCCTCTCTCTGGCCTTCTTTGATGGCTAATTCAAGGCATTCACAAAAAATGCACAAGAGCTGTCTCCATGAGAGGAGTCACCCTCTCTGTACTGTGACAATGACATGATTACCATTTTTCTGCTCACAGATGCCTGGCATTTGAAAATTTACCTAGATAACATTTTATTGTCTGGATCACAAATGTTAAGACATGCCCACCCAGGCCCATAACATTCCTCTATCTCAAGGAGGCAGGACTCCCCTAAGACCAAACAGGCATGGCAGAAAGCCATTCCTTCCTCTCATTAGAATTCCCAGATCCAAAAAGGCTGACCATTGGTTTCCAGAACCACGCTGCCTCAGCCAGTTCAAGCTGCTGTAATTGAGTATCACAGACTATGGCTCAAACAGCAAACATTTGTTTTTCATGGTTCTAGGCTGGGAAGTCTGAGAACAAAGTGTGGGTCAAGGGGGTGTCTGAGGAGGCCCCTCCTGGCTATAAGGCAGCTGTCTTGTCTTTGTATTCTCATGTGACCAAGACAATGAACTTATCTTCTTTTAAGGACACTAATCCCATCATGGGGGTTCTGCCTTCACGACCTCAGTTAAACCTTATTACCTCTTCCAGCCCCCACCATCCACTGGGGGTGAGGGCATATGAATTTTGGAAGGACACAAACACGCAGCCATAACAGGTACCATGGTTGTTCATTCTGCCATGTCCCAGCTACTGGGACTCTCAGCTTAGGAGTGAGAAGGTGGCTTCAGTCAGGGCAGGTCCTTCCCCTGTACAGTGTATACTCAAAGGCTCCCCAGCTCCCCCTAGAGGAAAACCAAGGTTCTGCAGGTGACCCAAAGACCTCACCGCATCTCCCTCCCTGCTTCCCCTCCACTGGGGTCTCCCACTGCTGTTCAGGGTTTTTCCCCAGCACTGCCACCCCTTTCACTGCTGTTTCCCTGGCAGGGCATTTATTGCTTTCTTAATATTACCTATTTTGTTCATTAATTTAAGCCTTAATTTAATTTATTCTGTGTCCAAACACTGGAAGATATGCTCCCTGAGGATAGGGATTTGCTTTTGTTGTTGTTTTTCCACCTTTCACAGCAGCATCTGGCAAAACTCTGATCATCATTCTGTTCTAAATGAACAAATGGATCCACAGCTCCTTTTTGTTTTGTAGCTGGAAGCCATTTAGCATCTACTGAAGGAGACCAGGAGGCCCTCTCGGATAAAAATCTGCATCTGATAATGAAGATGCCAAATTCTACAAAGAGGGTCATTTCAGATCAACAGAGAGAGCAGTGCCCTGTGCCTGACTGAGGAGACGGCACTGCTCTCTCTGCAGAGGGGCTCAGGGTCAGGCCCAGCGCGGTCTCCTGTGCCCGTGCTATGCACTGTGCTAGGAGAGGGCCGGAAAAATCCAGCTTCCTCTCTGGTACCTGAGTCCCGCACCCTTCAGGTGCCAGGAAAGGGGTGCCTTTGATAATTCATGATTCCACAGGGTCGCCCTTACTTCAGTTTACAGAAAACCACTCCTCTCTGCTCTTAGCTGGCCTTAGTCAGTTGCTTTCTATGGACACCCTCCAATACATAGAGTCCACTTTAAGCTCTGAGCTTAACTCACAGCCTTCGAGATTGATTTTTCCATTCAGTGCTGTTTGACTTTAAGCATGTGAGCATCACTTCCTAAAGAAAACTGGGTCCAGTGTTCCCAGGAGGCCCCTTCACACAACACATCTCCCCACAAACAACATTTGAAAGACGAGTAATGGCTGATCTTCTGGGAGGGAAGCTGAGTGGGACAGTGAGCCGAATAATCTCACTTTAATACCCTGAGCTATTTCGATTTTTGCTTCTAGATAATCGTATAGAATTTCCAAACAACTGGCTTTCAGTAGCAAGGTGGTGCTTAACTTTAGTCTTCATGACCTTCTTAATTTGAAGGTAACATTCCCAGAAAACCATCTTTTCACAAGAACGAATTCATAATTTAATGGCTTCATCAATAGGGACCCTGATGCAAAGTGTGCTCAGAATTACGTGTCTTCTATACCTGAGATGTTTGACCTAAAACAGTATCTAAAATGAAAATTTGCTTTTTTTTTTTGCAGTTTTTGGCCAGGGCTGGGTTTGAACCCACCACCTCCGGCATATGGGGCTGGCGCCCTACTCCTTGGAGCCACAGGTGTGTTTCTTTCATGTCTCCAAATCAATAAAACAATTCCAAGAATACGCTTACATTTTCCCTTGATTTGATTAGTTTTAACAATGACAGTGCTGCATTCACTGTTCATGACATGGTCATGGGAACGGTTTTGATTAAGTACAAATTATCTGACCATGTGTGGGGGAGGAGAGCCAATGATTTCTCCTTTGCTAGTGACGACAACATGCTGTGGGTGTTGCAGGATCTCTGCCCCACAGGTCACATTCCAATGTGATCGTTTTCATGCTGCTGCCCTGTCATCAAATCCAACTGTAACCAGTTTGTTTCATCGATCATCCATGGGGGAAAGATTAAACAGAGACGGGCTTCTAGCCAGCCAACAGGTCCAGGGAAGAATCTGGGCATGAAGTCGTTGTGAAATCTGTTCCCCGATCTTGCACTTACCTTGTGAACTGGTAAAATCTGTTGTGATAAATGCTTACTAGAGTTTGTATTCACATGATTAGCTTAAGAGCAGTAAAATGTGTGAAAACAATCTTTATTTTAACAAAACACAGGCTATAATATGGGGTAATGAATGATCTGTGGAGAAGGCATTTTCCCACCTTTTTAGCTGTGATCTGCCTCCCAAACCTGCCCCACAGCCCCCCTCCAGCTTCTTAGGAATCCAAATTTCTCTCTTAGCCTCAGTCTTATTTACACTGATATTCTATCTCCTGTCTTCAGCTCCATAAGCATTTTTAGCCTATTCCCCCTACTCCATCTCCCCTCAACTGGGGATTGCCCTCACTTGCCATGAACAATCCCCAAGTGGGGGAAACCCCTGTGCATCTCCCTTCCCTCTCCTTTCTCATAAGGTGCTTAATACCAAAACTCTCTAAAACATGGCTTCAGAGTTCATTACAGTATTGAACTGGCTTTATCAAAAATCTTCTTAGAATTGTCAAATTTCAGGACTTATCTTGTGTCAAAATGCTCTGTACTAATTCTGTAGCACCCAGCGTGTCCTCTAATGGGGGAACTTTAATCCCTTAGTCTCTAGGGTGAAACTCCCCTTTGTTCTTCTGTTTAGTAAGATGACAGGGTCAGAGAATCCTGGCATATCCCTGGCCTCTGGTTTCTTCTGCTGTCTACCTTATGTGTTCTCCTTGCTCTAACCAAATTCAGAATGTGGCATACAGCAGGGTTCTGTCCTTGGCCTCACTCTCTTTTCCAGTTACAAACTTCCCTGGGTGATCTGATCCAGACCACTGACCTTAAGTGCATTCTTTATGCCAATGAGTCCTAAATCTAGATTTCTACTTGTGATGTCCCCTAAAACTCCAGAATGATTTCGCCAAAGGCCCACTTGATATTTACATATGGACATCTCAAAGTTATGATGAAATGGCCAAAAGGAAATGTTTTTTTTTTATCTCTAAGCTCCTCCCACAGTCTTCCCTCACCTCAGTAAATGGCACCTTTGTCTATCTAGATGTCCTCCTCAACCTTCTCAGCAAATCCATGTAGTAAACACTAGTCTAGTCTGTTCACTGTCTTCATCACTCAGATCACTTCCTTAGTTCAAACCAAGGTAATCTTTTCCCTGGAGCTTCAGGAGCATCTCGCTTTACCTCCCTGTTTTCATTTTTGCTCTTCGTTATTCTGCAACATCCAGAGTGATATTTCAGACATGTAAACCAGAGCACATGCACACCGTGTAATGCTTCCCATTACAACTCTTACCTTCCCCCTTCCCCTTCATCTTTCCTCCTTCCCCCTTCCCACCCTCCTTCCTCCTCCCTTGAAACCCTCTAATGGCTTCCCATTATTGGCCCACAGGTCTGCACGACTGCACCCATCCACCGTTTTTTCACTCACACTGATTTTCCTACTCTATTTCCACTACACCACTCTTCATTCTGTTACTGAAACACTTCTAGCTTGTTCCCACTTTGGAACTTTTACACCAGATGCTTCCTCTGTGTAGGGCACATAATCTTTCTCTCCCTTTTCAAATGAATGGCTCCTTGTCATGACTTTTTACTTAACTACCATCTCCTCAGAGAGCTGTTTGCTAACTACCCAACCTAATCAGCCACCCAGTCACTATTGTATCACTTGTGAAGTAATCTTACCTCTCTTTCGTATGCTAACTATTTATCTGTTTATTTGTTGCCTTTTCCACAGCTGTAGCTGGCATAAGGAAGGCACACATGAATACATGTACTTGAGGGAAGGCTAGAAAGAAGGGAGGAAGGTGGGGAGGAAGAAATGAGGGGGTAGGAAGAGGAGAAGGGTGAGGAGGAAAGGAAAGAGGGAGGGATGGAGGGCAGGAAGGAAGAAGGTAGGGTGGAAGGAAGGAGGGAGGAGGAAGGAAGGGGGGAAAGAAAGGAAGGGCAGGAATGAAGAAGATAGGGGGAATGGAAGGAGGGAAGAAGGCAGGAAGGAAGAGATGGGGAGGGAAGAAAGAATGAAGAAGGGAAGGAAGGAAAGGAAGGAAGAAGGGAAGGGAAGAAGGAAGGAAAGAAGAAGGAAGGAAGAAGGAAGGGAAGGAAGAAAGGAAGGAAGAAAGGAGGAAAGGAAGGAAGAAGAGAAGGGAAGAAGGAAGGAGGAAGGGAAGGAAGGAAGGAATGGAGGAAGAAAGAGATGCGGGAGGGAGGAAAGAATGAAGAAGGGAAGGAAGGAAGGAAAGAAAGGAAGAGGGAAGGGAAGAAGGAAGGAAGGAAGAAGGAAGAGGGAAGGAAGGAGGAAAGGACGGAAGGAAGGGCACTTAGAAAACATTGCTTCATTCACTGGATTCTTTTTCTGGGGCTCTGTGTTCTCCCAAGTTCCATTATTTAATCCCTTTCTGTGTCATCTTCTACCTCAACTCACTTTCTTGTCTTTCCCCACTCCAATGCTCACTGACCCCTCACCTGGCCACCTCAACAACAAAGCCAACTGCCAATAACTTCTTGGGTCTTGTTTCCTGTCCTTTTAACCTCTTAAACATTTGTCTTGGAGCAATATGACTGGAGCCCTTGCCTTCAAAGACAGGTGAACAAAGAGTTTCCAACCTTCTTTCACTGGTCACTTACATGCCTGAGACTATTTACATAAATACATAAAATTTCAGGGGGCTGGGGGAGAAAGGCTTTTTGCTGTCCTCTGCATATCCTAGTGTTAGAGGTGCTGTGTCTCTTCCTTGTCTTCTCTGCCTCACTTTCTCTACCTCAGAGTTTAGGCAAGATCCCATAATATGTGCTCAGGAAACATTTATTGTTTCCTGAGCACATAGGTACAGAACATAGGTACAGAAGAATGCCTCAAAATCTGATGCCTGGTGTACAGAGGGTGCTAAAAAAAAATGTATGTACATTTAAAGAAAAGAAAAATATTGTATTAAATTTGTAATACCCAATATACACTGATAACAAGAGATGAATACAAGTCATGTTGAGCACCTCTTATAATTACAGAAGTCAAATGTGACCTGAGTATTACAAATTTAATACTATTTTTTCTTTTTGTAAAATGTGTTTACCTTTTTCTTTGGTCCCCCTTGTATTTTCTGTCTTGGAATAACCAGCTCAAAGTTACTTTCATCTTGGTGTGTTTCCTGATCTCCCACACTGACTTCTGTCCTCATGCCTTTCCTCCTCCATAGCTTCTTTTATAACAGAATTATATTCAACCATATGCTCATCTTTCAGCATTTCATGCAGTTGTCTTAGTGCCACCACCAGCTGTTTCACATGTGCCGAGAAAGGTACCATCTTATATACACCTGGAAACCCCCGTCACAATACTTAGTTCCCAGCTCTTAGCAAATTCCTTGTACAAGGTGATAGCTCAATACCAACTTTTTAGTTTATTTTAGTTACTTAGAGTGGAAATCATGAAGTTCCTGCTGATCGTAGGTTTATAGACTATCTACTGTAACCATTAACTCGGTGTATGGTGCTGCTCAGTGAACTAATTGTTCAGGATTTCATTTTCTTTATAAATGGTGTTAATATTTATCTAATAGGGGATAATTTAATTAATGATGAAGCACATTCCAAGCTCCCAAGAGGAAATAAAAAGATAAACATTATTATATCTCTTATTACTATAGATAGCAATTATTAAACTTCCTATAAACAGGAACCCAAAACAATCTTAAGCCAAACTAATAGTTTAATAAGAAGTAGCTGGGGGTTCCTATCATTGAGCTAGGGAATGTGCCGGCAATAATTACTCTTTCCTTCAGATGCTATTAATACTGGATCAGATGAGCTTCTAGGGTCTCAGTTTCCTCACCTGTTTGATAAAGACATTGGACGAGGTAACCTCAATGGTGTCTTCTAGTTTAAATATTCTTGGTGAATCTCTGGTCTAATGACACTGCAAATTTCTGATTGAGTGTTCCTCCACAGTTTGATATGACCAGGTGCCACACTCAGATGGCTCCTTTTTAAAAAATTTTTTATTTTTTATTAAATCATAGCTGTGTACATTAATGCAATCACAGGGTACAGTGGGTGTTTTCATATACAATTCGAAATACTCTTATCAAACTGGTTAATGTAGCCTTCGTGTCATTTTCTCAGTTATTAAGACATTCATACTTTGCTTTTAGAAAGATTCACTTGTACCCTTGTAAGATTAACCATAGAGGTGACCCCACCAATCACCCTCCCTCCCCCCATCCCACCTCCCCGTCTCTCCTCCCCACCACATTCTAAGGCTATAATTAGGTTATATTTTTCCTATGAAAGCTAAAATTTAGTTTCAAATTAGGGCCGTGTACATTGGATACTTTTTCTTCCATTCTTGAGATACTTTACTAAGAAGAACATTTTCCAGCTCGATCCATGTAAATATGAAGGAGGTAAAGTCTCCATCTTTCTTAAGGGTTGCATAATATTCCATGGTGTACATATACCACAGTTTATTGAACCATTCATGGATTGATGGGCACTTGAGCTTCTTCCATGACCTAGCAATTATGAATCTCCTAAGGGTTCCATTTTAGGCAAAAAGTGGAAGGACCAGTGAAGATTTTCAAAAAAGCATCAGATAGGTTGGTGTATAACATCAAGCTTTCAGGTAGCTTGAATATGCAACTCAAGTTTTTGAGTTTTTGTGTCCCAGGACATTTTATAGCTTAGGGTAGAGAATAATAAGAAAATAACCACCTGTACTCTACCACATATGCTAATCAGAGTTCCTCACAAATAGAAAAGAATGTTCTTCATCTGTATGCTGCCTGGGGCTCAAGCTAATAATTGCTTATCAAGTTTCTCCTAGAAGCATTGCAGAGCCTCAGCCCCAGCACAGGAAGGCAGCTCAGTGAAGATGGTTCAGCAACAAACCAAGCAGTGTTTGCATTTTAGAGGATGCTTACGGAATGGATGCTCTGAAATGTCCTTTTGGATTACAAGAGACACTCACAGAGATTGTTAAAACACCCTTCATCGGCTCACTCTGCCTGATTAGAGGGTTCAAAATGGTCTTGAAAAATCAGGACCACTGGCGTGTAGGGCTTTGCAGCTCCCTCTTTGATCTCCAGTTCAACATTGTTCTCAAAGCTCACCCAAAATAAAATGGCTTTATCATGCTGCCTTAAATTCTTTTTTTTCTTTTATGGTAAAAAACGCATAACATAAATTTACTATCTTAACAATTTTAAGTGTACCGTATGCCACTGTTAACTATATGTACATTATTGTACAGCAAGGCTCTAGAACTTTCCACCTTGCATGACTGGAATACTATGTCTGTTAACCAACTTTCCATTCCCCCCACCTCCACAGCCACCATTTTACTGTCTGTTTCCAGGAATCCAACTTCTTTAGATGCCTCATGTAAGTGGAAAAGTATTTATATTTTTCTGACTTGCTTATTCCACTTAGTACAATGTTCTCAAGATTTATCTGTGTTGTGCATGTGTTGCCTTTGAAAACATACAGATTTTGACCCTGAATCCATATTTCTAGTGATTCTGGTTGAGAGCCTGTTCATTTCCTAGGAAGGAAAGAAACTTCCTGAAACATTCGAACCAAAGAGCTTCAAAGCTAGAGTTTGGATTCCATGGTTCATGAGACAAGCTTTAAGAGACCAAGAAGTTCTTCAAAGAGACCTAAGTCCTTTGACATACCAAAATGACAAGGTAATTTTTATTTGGTTTTTAAAATACTTGGGTCATGTAAAAGGGATGTCACTGGTACCTCAGAGAAAATGAAAAGAAAAAGTGAAAAAAGAAAGAAAAGAAAAAGCAAACAGGAAGAACAGACTCCTCCTGTCCAGCAACAACATATTTTCAGTGGCAGAGGCTAATGTTTAGTCTCAGTATTATATGCAGAAAAGCAATGTCTTCCAGTGGTCATCAGGTAGTGTGGTGTCTGATTCTGAGAGAATTTTAAGCCATTTAACACCCTAGCATACAATAAAAATGTGCCTATATGCACCAGTAAACATGGAGTATTTCTAGATTCCAGTGTACCCCTACCCTTTTCCCACAAAAGCTGCAGAAGAATAAATGGCATGGTTTTAGACTAAGGTTTAATTCCGTCTTTACCATTTACTGTTTGGCTTTGAGCCACTTTTCTGAATCTCAGTTTACCCATAGTTTATAACCTTAATGTCACATCTGCCTCACAGGGGTGTGGAGGGAATGGGACGTGACTGAGTTTATGTGGGTCATGCTCCTGACCTTGTGCAGTTCCTGAATGAGATTTATCACAATGCTCAGAAGAGTGGGCAATTTAAAATTTATGCAGTGTTTATTTCTGGAATTTTCCATTTAATATTTTTAGACTGTATTTGGCCCTGGGTAACTGAAACCAAGGAAAGCGAAACCATAGATAATGGGAGACTACTACATAGAAGAGGCTGAGCGTACAAAGGAGATAAATTAGGAGTTGACCATTTGCTTTACAAAATGAGTCTCTGATTGACAATAAGATTAATGGCTTCCAGTTTTTTTTAGCACTCTTAGGCCTGTTTGTTTCTCCCTAGGTCTACGTGAGTGCTGAGCTTTACATAATTCTCTCTATCCAGGAAAAAAAGTCCTTTATAGCGCCAGTTCCTCTAGAACTCATAAACACAATTCAATTTCTCACACTGTTGTTTCCCCACAAGTTTTTAAGGTGGCTGCAATTGGTTAAATTGTGGTGCATATTTACATCTCACGGAGCTTTGAAAGGCAATACCAATTAAGCCAGCCTGACCTCCCATGCAAGTCATTTCCATATTTCTTAGTCTCACCAAAAAAAAAAAAAAAAAAAAGTCATAAAACCTGAGCTATTATAAATTCCTGCAGGATTTAAGATGTGACATTTACATTGACCATAATTAAATCTCCCAGTTACACATACCAGCACTTGACCTAACTACTCTTTTAGCCAGGAATTGTAACAATCAGCCAGTCATTACAGTCCTTTCTATTTCTCCAAAGCCTCCACCTTGGCCCAGAGTCAGGCACCCGAGACCCATAAAAACACACGGATGTTCTTCCAACCTCCTGTTTCCGAGGTTTCTGGAGCAGGTGATCATCAATGCAAATTTATGGGCCATTCCAGAATTAAAAAATATACCTATATATGTATTGTAGTCGAACAGAAAACATAAGATTTTCACACTTGATATTTAATTACCAAATATCTAAAACAGGAAAGTCATAGACTTAGCTGTACTGATTTCTAGAAAAGGTACCGAACTAGACTTTCCTTTACTAACAAAACAGAATAAAACAAAATCCTAAAACAAACCAAAAAGCCCCTGTGAAAGAGGGTGATTTCTTTGGCAAAAATGTAGATTTCCTCTACCTTAAAATATTGCATAAGCAACCACTGTCTCAAAGCAGGGTCTGTTCTTAACACTCCTGTCCATGCCAGGGCGTGGCGCAGCAAAAGTCCACGACAGCCTGGTTCAAGTTCTGGGTTGTACGTACATGTCACAGCACTGCGGGATAATTCTCTCTTATTCCTTTCCTTAAAAAGTTGGGTGAACTGAAGGAAAGCAAATAGCTTGGAATACTATTAGTTCCTGTTTAAATTTAAAGTGGGAACTAAGCTAAACATGGTCTTATGAAAGGGGTATTTTTAGGAATGAATGGGCTAGTCAGTCAGTCCACGAGAAACAGCCATTGCAACATCTTGGTAAAGAAATATGTCTGCAACAGAGAGCTTTGCTGTCTTAGAGAAAGCATTTATTTTCTGGCCTTGTTTTAAATGATCGTCTATTCTCCACAGCTAACTCTTCTCCCTTCCTGCTCACTCTCTCAAGGTGGCCTGCTCTTGTTCGTTTCCAACAGACACACAGAGTTGCTAGTGGCCTTCTGTCTGGGATTTTTCTTACATAGTTTTTTTAGAGCAGAACAAAAGCTTCTGAAACCTTTCTTTAAATTTTATGAAAACGAAGGGTCGTCTATGCACATAGTCAAAACCAGATACATCTTTTCATGTTCATAGCCACATCATTTCATTCCTGTTTTGCTTTCTAAAATGAAATATACTAGTTCCTCTGACACTTATTTTTCTGACCCTAAGATTAGGAAAAACTGATCATAGGAAAAGATAATTGTCACTCTGCTTGGTTTGCACTTCAATGATAACAAAACCATTTTCTGAGATCTCTTTCGGGCTGAAAATGTTTCACCCAATCTCTGCGCATTTTTAATAACAGTAAAATAAACAAACTCTCTTGATAACAGCATTTAGCATTAATTTTTAATGACCTCATGCCTTTTAACTTGCCCTTTGTATCTTGTTGGTGGGCAAAAGCCTTTCTATAGAAAATTAATCAGAAAATAAATTTGCTCCTGATGCCTTCCGTATTCTTGGGATGTATGAGAGGCAATGACACGGACTGTGAAATGTTTCTGAACCTGCTTCTTCAGAAACCACACCAAGACCAACAGCCAAGATGAGAGTTTTTAATTTATTGCTTGGTAATATTTCCCCCTCTCTTCATGGTTGGAGTCTCCTGGCTCCTCAGTGGGGAGCTATCTCTAAATCAGCCCTTATGACTGATTACCACCAGCCCAAGGGTCCTTGGGATTGTCTATTGGGTCAATTTAAAGATGTGAACATAGCAATATTTATCATTCATTCAACAAACTAATGAAAATTTGCTGAACATCTAATACACACTGTTCTAGAGCTGAGTTCCAGGAGGCCCAGCAGTGATCAGTTCTGCCATAAGCTTGACAACATAGCTATGGAGACACAGCTAGGCTTCTACACATCTCTTAAAAGCACCCCCATGGTTCCTTATGTGCCAAAGAATGTTCAGGACAACCTTCACATTTACTCTCCTGCAAGTCTGACCCTTTCTGGCTTCAGATTCGCCATTTGAAAAATGAGGAAATAAAGCTTTCTTCATTGAGTTGTTGTGAGGATTCAAATGAAAAAATGCTTATTACGATGTCTGGCATAAAGTACATCCATAAATGTTAATTAACTATCCTTACTGTCACCTCTAATAATCATAATAGTTCAAGAATTAATAACTCTCATTTATTATCTGCTATGCATTTATTTGCTAGACTGTATGCTGGACATTTTTAGGTACATTATTTGTAATTCTCTCACTAGTCCCCCGAGACGATCACTTTGGCACAGAGGGTTTAAATAGCTACCCTGGGGATGCCTAGGCACTGTGACCGACAGCTTGCCCACTCTCCTGAGGGGTCTCCCTCTCAGACTACACTATAAGAAATGGCTCATGGCTTCATCATAAAGGTGTCACTTGGAGAATGCTGGGGTCCGAGGAGAGAATCTCTCTGGCACACTTCTCAGGAATTGAGAATGGCACTGTTCATGGCCAGTGGTCAGGTTCATGGTCCTAACGCCATGGTAGGCAAGGTCCTTAGATCATCCCACCTCCATCTGCTCTTCCCCACTGCTGGGTGTGAGACTTCCCTCCTGGGCCACCCAGGTTGTGTGATATGGAGCAGGACCTGGGCATTTTTGGGCACCGGCTTCCTTACACATAAAATGAGAAGAGAGGTTCTGGGATTCCCTCTCTCTGGATAAGGCAGGGAAGACACTTTCAGGCTTTATATACAATAACTCATTTAATTCCTCCAGTGACCCTATAAGAAAAAATTATGATTTTACTATTGAGAAGTTGGAGGCTCGAAGAAGCTAAAATACCTTCCAGCTGGGTATAGGGGCTCACAGCTGTCATCCTAGCACTCTGGGGGGCTGAGGCAGGTGGATTGCCGGAGCTGCCTGGAGTTTGAGACCAGCCTGAGCAAGAGTGAGAACCCGTTTCTAAAAACAGCTGGGCGTTGTGGTGGGCACCTGTAGGCCCAGTTACTTGGGAGACTGAGGCAAGAGGATCACTTGAGCCCAAGAGTTTGAGGTTGCTGGGAACTATGACACCATGGCACTCTGCTGAGAGTAACAAAGTAAGATTCTGTCTCCAAGAAAAACAGAAACAAAACAAAGCAAAACAACAACAAAAACCTTCCCAAGGTTATCTAGCTACTTAGTGGAATCAGCTCAGAAACCAAAGTCTGCCAAACTCCACAAACTCTTTTGAAGCCATCAGCCTGCCCTTGGTTCTCTGTTCATTTCTCAGTGATGGTGACTTGGGTGTCTTTTATCTCACACCAAAGATCACAGAATATCTCATGCATTCTGGAAGGGATACCACCCAATCTCAAGGCCTTTTGGGTGGGGATGAAGAGTCATGCTGTTCTGCCTATAAGTTAGTGTCGTCTTTTTGATTCATGTCTTTTAACCTGGGTTATCCCAGCATTCTTTTAATCTCTGCTTTCCACGTGGCAGTGGAGTTGGAAGGTTGGTGGGAAGTCAATGAGGCCACACCTCTAACACTGCATTACTGGGCTGGGGGGTGTGTTTACCCAACCGCACACCCTTCTCATGCACTACCCTACCCCATCCTGAATACTTGCACAGCTATACTCTTGTTGCTGGCAATTTTGCTAAAGTAGAATTTGTAATTAAATATACTCCTTGGCTTCTGTAGTTTTTTTCCTATTCAAGTTATATGTTTCAAGTGGTTATTATGCATAATATAGCAATGTAAAATGGAAATTAAAGTATGAAGGATTGGATGCCAGAATTGAAACAAATACCAATAAATACTCTTATGATATTCCTACATAAAATAGCCTTTGGTAACTGGGCCTTCCCAGGTTGTATGTGTGTGTGTTGGAGGATAATCTCTTACTGAACCCAACTTCCACCTGATAGAATTATTCCCCATCCTGCCTTTCTGAGATCATTAAAGAACAAGATTATTCCACCAAAGGCAAATAATACTTAGAAACAATTAGGAAAACTTAATGAAAGGAATAATTAAATGTTCGTTAAATAACAATATATCAAACACATTTGTGTTTGGGTTGAGTATCATTTCCTGAGCGTAATTCTGACTGATGTCAGCATGAATCTTCATTCTCCCAGATTCTCATCCAACTGCCAAAATATTTTTCCCCTGTGGGGTTGTAAAATAAAGTATATTCTGGTTCCCACCAGATCCGATAGTGTTTCACATTACCATATTTAGACTTTCGCATTCCAATAATACAGCGGGAAACAGTTCTTGAAACGCTTCTCACTTTCAGCACATTACGTGTAAGTAATCCCCTTGGCCAGCATTTGTATCTGCCTGGTTACTCCTCCCACACTTGTTAACAGCAGTTTGAAAAAAATCCCATTTTTAAACTCATCTGTCTAGACTTTTTTAAAAAACCAAACAGAAAATATGTATGTTGGAGAGGGTATTTTACAAACTGCACTTGAGGATGGGATGGCTTCAGGCCATCCGTCTTTCCAGAAGTGGAGACCATTCTTTAGGCCTTCATACGTGTGTGGTGAAAATAAAAGCTTCTTCATTTTCTAGCATGTTTTGCCATGGGATATTTTCACCTCCTGGGAAGCAGTCCACCCTATTCCGATGCCAAGGGTGTATTTCACACTCCACCTGCCTTATTCTAAAAATGTCTTGCATTTTAGCTAAAGACAAAAATACGTATGTATCTCACATAAAGGCAATCATCTCTAGAAATAGTTGTTTTTCAGATGAGGCCCTCACTATGAGAAAACATTTTTTCTTGCAAGCCTTTAATATTTCTTGATGTATGTGATGAAAAGTAATAAACATGCTTATTTCTGTTAAAGGTGAAAAACATATAAATAACATCCCCCATGTCACAAAATCATAAGTGACCTGGTCATTTTTCCACAGCACTTTCCTTGTGCAGCCGAACGCTGCCCTCTCTAAGGAAGGTCAGTGTGACACTGAAGGTGACACTGTGAATGCAAGTGCAGCCAGCATCAGGATCAGAACTGTTCCCTCCTTGGTTCCAGGTTCTTTCCTTCTATGAATGCAGCTTAAATTGGCATTCACTGAAAATTTTGCTATTTTGACAACCTTGTCCCAGGGAACAGTCAACAAGCTTACGGTCAGAAAAAGACTGCTGAGACTCTCCCCCATCTGCGCCAAGCTACCTGGTTCTTACTTGCAGGCACGTCATTGGATTGGAAGGAGGGGACTCAGGAAGTTCCCACCTAATGGGTACAATGTAGGGTAGAGGGCACACCCCCTGGGTGAAAGACTCAGCTACAACTCGGACTCCACCTTACAAATGCAAATAATGCACCCTAATTGTATGTACCCTCATATTAACCCCGAATTTAAAAAATGTTTATTTATGGGGTACAGCCTGATGTTTTGGTAAGTGTCTACACTGGGATGATGATGACGATTTTTAGACAGAGTCTCACTATGTCGCTCTCAGTGGAGTGCTGTGTCACAGCTCACAGCAACCTCAAACTCTTTGGCTTAAGGGAGTCTCTTGCCTCCCAAGTAGCTGGGGCAACAGGTGCCCACCACAATGCCCAGTTATTTTTTTGTTGCAGTTGTCACTGTTGCTTTAGCCGGCCTGGGCCAGGTTCAAACCCACCAGCCTCAGTGTATGTGGCTGGCACCCTACTTTCTGAGCTACGGGCGCCGCCTACATTGGAATGATGAAATCAGGGTAACGAAGTGTATCTATCACCTCAAACGTTTATGTTTCTGTGTGGTGAGAACATGCAAAACCCTCTCATCTAGCTATTGTGGAATATGCAATACAACATAGTCACTTTATTGTGCAACAGACACCAAACCGTGGTCCTCCCACCTAACTGCACCTCAGAACGTGCCCCAGCATGTCCCTCTGTCCCACACTTGCATCTTCATTCCAGAATCAGACTCTCACTAAGTACATATTATTTATGTATATAAGCTTGCTCGGAGCTAAATCAATTTAAGTAAATATTTGATGAGTTTGCTCCACGGTGTGCTCCATTGTCTCTCCCTCATAGTGATGGTGAGAACCTACTGGTCACCTCAGCAAAAACGCAGGGTGGCAGAGTGCGTCATGCTGAGGGAGGGCTGGCATTTAGCAGAGGGTCTGGGAGGGGAAACTGTCACTCATAGGGAATCTTAATATCCATTAAAGGCAAAGGTTCATCACACAAGACAGAACGTTATAAATTTATGGAATTGTGGGGTGGCTAGGGGGTGGGTAGCAGAGGAACCTAGACCCCAGAAACACGAATAGAGTTGATGCTTGTTATTTGTGGTAGTATGTCCTATAAGGTCCCTGCAAACAGTGATTAGCACATCCTGAACAAGGCATTGGTCCTACAGGAAATGCACATTTAGGCTCCTGCAGGCCTCCAGTCATACCACTTCATCAACTGATTAATACATAGCCTTACTTTATGTGTTTCTATTTAAAGACTATATAGACTTTTATATATATGTATATGGTCTTTAAGAGTTCATGTAAGGACTCTATAAATATTCAATGTACATATTAATGCTTAAGACTATATATACACACACATAAAGATTATGTAAATATTTGATTCTTTTGCAATGAACACACACACCAGCACTATCTCTTGTGCCCGAAGGAAGCTTATCTACACACGTGTTTTCTCCATACAGTACATCATAGCCTTCTTGGACATGGGAACACCAGATAGCACTTCAGTCCTATGCTTGGGCATTTTAAACAGTGACATTACCACAAAAGCACAAAACTGCAAAGCCAGTCTGGATGCAGAGATCGTTGTTGCTATTGTTGAACCTAAATTAAGAGTGATGGAAACGCATTCTTTATGAATAGTTGGAGAATTCGGCTCTCCAAGGGACACTAAAAATAAAATCTTTAAAAGATTAAAAAAATGCAAAACCAGTGGCACTAAATAGACCACAGAAAGGACGATGTTGAATGGCATTGAGAGATGAGATGAGAAATTCATATGTAATTCATCATTAAGCATTTTTTTAATCTGATTGATGTAGGTATCTATAATTGTTTCTTGTTCAACCTCAGCTGGGAGCATGCGTGTCGGGGGACTCAAGTTTCTGCCTCTCTGGGCCTGTCTGAGAATGACTGTAAAATCTCTGTGAATATTCATTGTGGTGTTACAAATACATTTTAGTGAGTACATAACTTTACCAAAACAGAATTCATGAATTAGGAGGATCACATGTTCTGGAGGTCCTATGCTGGCAGGGCTACTTTTCAGTTTGGTCAAGTTACCCAAGCTTTCTGAGCCCGAGTTTCCTCAGGCAAAAAATGGTGGTGTTCGTAACTTTGTAGGGTGGGTCAGGATTATGCGTGTGAGGTACACAGTAGTCGTCTGATAAATGATGGCCACATCTTCATCATCATGAGGCTACATAGGACAGAGAAAACACCTGGGCAGAATAGAAAAATCTGATTTCAAATCCAATCCCATCCCTTAGTACTTCTGTGCCCTTGGGCAAGTGTCTCTCGTAAGACTCAATTTTATGTTCTGTAAAATGAACACAAGGACATCAAACTCACAGCAGTGTGTCTAGATTAAATTGGAAAAGTGGGTGTCCTGGAATGTATTACGGGCAACAAAAGTCAGTTTCATTCTTTGCATACCCATGTTAATTCATCATTAAGCAATTTTTTTATCCGATTGATGTAGGTATCTATAATTTTCAAATAAAAGAGGATACCCTTTCAACTTGTCCAATGGTTACATAATACCTGAAACAAAGACTCACAGGTATTCATGAGCAACCACATGCAACTTAATTCTCCTTCCATATATAAAAGCAAAAAAGTGAAAAAAGAAATTTTACTTAATTTTGTGGTCATTTTTATGAGTCAGATTTGAGAAGTATAATATAAATTTAAAAAGAAACTACAATCATTATTCTTTAAACTTGTCCTACATTGATTTCATTTAAAAGGGTTTCCTAGTATACACAGCAAAGGGCAACTGACCAGTTAGAGGGACTATATCCGCATTTCACCAAAGAAAGGATCCTTAACTTGGGTTAAACAAAGGGTCAGACACTATAAGTAAGATGGTGAGGCTTTGCCACGATGATATACAGCTGAGCGCAGGGGGAGAAAGGGTCAGCAGTAATCTGAATTTGGGATGAACTGGGACATTCCGGGAGAGAATCAAGAAGCTGATGAAATAAAGAACTGGTAGAAAATGTCTTACTTGACACCTTTCTCTATTAGATATTTCTTGATTTTATTTTTATTTTTTTCAGTTTTTTTTTTTTTTTTTGGCCAGGGCAAGTTTGAACCTGGCACCTTTGGTATATGGGGCCGGTGCCCTACTCCTTTGAGCCACAGGCATTGCCCAATTTCTTGATTTTATTTCATAGTCTAGTTGTGTATTTCACAGCCTATGTATTCACTGAATTCACAGACCCAGGCATGAGTACGACTTTCATCCGGAGTTTCCCTGACTCTAGGTTAGATTTTCCTGATAGAGTTCGATGAGGTGTGGGGGCTACATTCCCAGTGCTGATGGTCAGCCTAGTCTTGGCACAGGTAAGGGAGGGAATAGAGAATGGCACTCTGTTAGGGCTATCGGAGAATTTAGACTGACTCCAAACAGTGGAGTCCACTCATTCCTTTTTTCTTTTCTTTTCTTTTCTTTCTTTCTTTTTTTTTTTTGAGAAAAAGCCTCACTATGTTGCCCTGTGGCATCACAGCTCACAGCAACCTCAAACTCTTAGGCTTAAGTGATTCTCTTGCCTCAGCCTCCTGAGTAGCTGGACTACAGGCGCCCACCATAACGCCCGGCTATTTCTTTGTTGTTGCAATTGTCATCGTTGCTTACCTGGCCTGAGCTAGGTTTGAACCCTCCAGCCTTGGTGCACGTGGCTGGTACCATTACCACTGGGCTATAGGCTCTGAGCCAATCATTCCCTAAATTAATGGATCTTCAGGATGAGTGACATGTTCTTCAGAGACAAAGATAAGCAAATCCTTCCTTGCATCTGCGGCTCAGACCTCCCTTTCATGAATGTGTTGCATCTGGACTTGTTTTACAGACTGTACAACTCCATACTCGTGTAATATTTAAGTACAATCTTTCATCACTCAACTTATTTTGAAAAGGGCACATGTGATTCAAAACGTGAATGAGGCTCTCGTTTACACTGACCAGGACAAGCCTACAAGCCCTTCACCTGCCCAGTAATTTCTTATGGAAGTGGCCGAGAATTAATTTTCCCATTTTGTTTGTGACAAAAACGCAGCTATGGATAGATTAGGAAACTAGAATTGGGCAGAAAAACAAGACAAAGGAAACCAGAAGCAAACCCAATGCTAAAGAAAACACAGGGGGAAGAACTTGAAAGTTCTTGACTTCTAATACAGATTGCTTCTGACTAATACAAGCTCTGTCTGTCCTCAGTTTAAATTAATAATATTCACTGGCTGTTTAATTAATGTGAATGAACAAGGTTTTAATCATACTCTCGACTACTACCCAATTTAAACTTGTGCCTTCGAGCTTTATTTTAGGAGCTTTGCTCTTTGTTAATCGCACTATCTTCAGTATTTTTAGTCTGTGCCAAAATGCCTTAATTTTTTCCAGAAAAATAAACTGAGAATCTAACAATCTGCTCCACAGAAATTTTCAATGAATGCAAACAGGAGCTAGGAGTAGAACATATGGGATTCAAACATGATCTTGTCACATGAAATTAATTTCAAAGTATAACTGAAAAGTGATCACTCTGCTTGTGTGTATGTGTGAGTGCGCTGACCATTAATTTCAGATAATGCCTTTCATGCCTTAGGTCTAATCATTGTTAAGTAATTTCTGATTTAGATGTCGGTTTCCATGAAAAAATAAATTGGTTGGTGGCATCTGTAGCACCGGCCACATACACTGAGGCTGGTGGGTTCAAACGTGGTCTGGGCCAAAAACAACAATGACAACTGCAACAACAACAACAACAAAATAGCCGGGCATTGTGGTGGGTGCCTGTAGTCCCAGCTACTTGGGAGGCTGAGGCAAGAGAATCACTTAAGCCCAAGAGTTTGAAGTTTCTGTGAGCTGTGGAGCCACAGCACTCTATGGAGGGTGATAAAGTGAGACTCTGTCTCAAAAATAAAATAAAATAAAATAAAATAAAATAAAATAAAATAAATTGGCTTATAGTTTCAAGAAGGTAAATTGTGATGATTTGTTAGAGACTCCTTTTTTTTTTTTAGTTCCACTGACTTATTAGTTCCATTAGAAGACCGATATATTGCTTCTTTTAAAATGACAAAATGATTGCTCTATTTCATGGAAAATATTCAGGAATCCATCCTTACACAAAGTAAACACCATTGCCGTGGTGACTAATGTGTGATCCCACTCACTAGGTCAATCACTCAGCTATTTTTGGATAGATGCCTTTTAAAAAGAAAACATTTCCATGAGGTTTATCCAGAGAAACTCCTAAGGAAGTGGCAGTCACCAGAAAATACTTGTTTCAGAAAAATTTTAGGCTAAAGTCATCTCATGCTGTATAACAGAAAACTTTGGGTCCTAACCAATTACTCATGTAAATGTACTCTTCTTCTTCATCTTCTTTTTTGAGACAGAGTGTCACTTAGTTGCCCTGGGTAGAGTCCCCTGGTGTCATAGGTCACAGCAACCTCAGACTCTTGAGCTCAAGTGATCCTGTTGACTCTGCCTCCTGAGTATCTGGGACTACAGGTGTCTGCCACAATGCTGGGCTATTTTTAGACATGGGGTCTCATTCTTGCTCAGGCTAGTCTCCTGAGCTCAAGCAATCCACCTGCTTCACCCTCTCAGAGGAGTACAGGCATGAGCCACCACACCCAGCCTAAATGTACTCTTAAAAGCCTGTTATGTGTTGAATTGTGTCTTCCCTGCCCTGGTCCCCATTGGCCCCCAATCCTATGTTGGAATTCTACCCACTCAGTGCCTCAGTGAGTGACCTTATTGGAAACAGGTCATCATAGATATAATTAGTTAAGATAGGGCCATACCCATTTGGGGGTGGGTGCCCAATCCAATAAGCCCAGTGTCATGTTGACAGGGGAAATTTGGACACAGACACACAGGGAGAAGCCATGTGAATATGATGTCTGCTGTCACAAGCCAAGGAATTTTAGAGGCTAAAAAGCCCCTTCCCCCATGTCTTCAGAGGGAGCATGGCCCAGGCATGCTGACGTCTTAATCTCGGATGTTTAGCTTCCAGAACTGTGAGCCAATAATTTTCTATTGTTGAAGGTCCTTAGTTTGTGGTACATTATTACAGCAACCCTAATACAGAGTATTTGGAAAAAAACAAAAAACAAACAAAAATCAAAAATTGATTGGCTCTGTTTCTCTCTTCTTCGTTGTCTACACCAAATACTGAAGTGGTTTGGTTTTCAATGAGCAGAAACATCATTTCAGACTTCTACTTCCTCCAAAGAATGCAAATTTTGCCCTCTTCAGATCTGGTATTTAAATCACACGCTTCTCACTTTAGCAAGCAATACAGATTATCTGAACAAGCTGGACTGTTAGAGACGGGGGTGGCAGTGTCTGTGTAGTTTGGGATGAAAAGGAGCAGGAATAGAACGAGCCAGTTTCCGGGGCCCGCGTCCGGGGAAGAGGGCTGTTCAGAGTGGAGCTGATGATCAGCGTCTGCTGCGTCTCCAGAAGGGCAGGGGAATCTGACTGTGGATGTGACTCAACACGCTTCTTTTGTGGCTCTGCCTAATTAGGAGGGAATCTGACTGTAATGAATGGTGACCTGGTGTCTTTCATTTATGTTAGAAATTATGTTCTCATGTCTAGTGTTTCAGGTAAAAAGCACAATGCAAGGAAGTTTGGGACTGATGTTTTTAAGCCTGGCGAGCACAGGAAGCTGGGAAGAGGTTGGGTGGGGAAGAGTCCTTAGCCTCTGGTACAGACGCAGTGCCTCTCGTAACTAGCTGCTTGGGCACTCGCTCCCCCTGAGGACACTAGCACAGAGTATCCAACACGCCCCAGGGCCCAAGGACAGGCCCTTGATAGCTGTTAAGTCCTTTTTGTAAATAAACTTCCATTTTGTAAATAAACAAATAGGGGCTTGTTGAGATAACTAGCAAATATTATCACTAATTCTCTAAAGCCTAAGCTTTCACTCTCTCTCTAACGCCTAAACCTCTGCTCAAAAAGCAGTAGACTCTTTCAAAGGGCATGCTATTCTTACTGCCTTTGTTGGCGCTGTCACTTTATCAACCACATACACATGTTAGGGAAAGGAAGTTAGAGACACAGGACACAGTAACGCTACTAATGTGTGAGAGTGTGCAGAAACCAACTCAGGCTGGAGGGCTAGTCTCTATATCTTTTTTTAATGACTATATATTGTAGAAATTGGAATTTTTTTAATACTATGACGTTTCTCCCTGTGTGTCTTCCAGAATAACCACTTGCATCAGACTAAACTGGGATGCTTATGAAAAATACAAAGTCCAGAATTCCACCCCAGACCTACTGAGTTGGAACAGGCTGAGGCTGCCATGGAATCTGCATTTTTAAAGAGTGCCCCAAGGTGATGTTCGTGCACATTGAAGTTTGAGAGCCACTGCAGTAAAGGTTGGGGAACCAAAGGTCCCTTAGGAAAATTCTCTGCCTCTGGCACACTGAGCCTCCAGAAGTAGAATTTACTGCCAAGCTCTGTTGTTACCAAGGGCTGCAGCAGGTGCAAAAGCCTGGGGGTACAGGAGGGTCACAAAAAGGACACAACTTTTGCAAGGCCCACATCAGAGAGAAAGAGTTGTAAACTCTGTACAAGACAGCTTAACAAGCAGATGGAGCTCACCTTAGAGGCAAGAGCCATGGTTGTAGAATAACGGGGTGCACTGGGACTCTACACGTCTTTGTCAAAGAAAATGGTGCCTTGATGGCCCCAAACAAATCCTGTCATCTTCATCTGGTCTACCTCATGAAACATTCAGCCTCGAGCAGCTGCTTCTCTGTCATTTATCTAAGGTGGACATCGGGCACATCACGAACAGATAGTTTGATTTTGGTTTCTATGAAGTGAAGAAGCAGAACCAGCGCCCCGTCTTTTAAATCATCTCGCAGCTGTGCTGTATACCGTAAAATGCCTCACTCCTTCCATTTTATAGGAAGAAAGGGGCTCTCAGTCAGGAGGGTTGTTTCATCTTATCAAGCCATTTCAGTTCACTGGGGTTTTCACTTATAAAATAGCAGTTTCAGGATTCTTAGTCGCCTGACATAAGAGAATTTTATGTGTGTATCATGTTCTCTGTCAGAATCCAAATCAGAGTCAAAATTCAATTATGGAGCCATTACCACATGCTTGTGTTTAAGTTTTGGAGAAGAAAATATCTCATATTTAAATAGTGACCACGGGGCCAGGCGCGGTGGCTCACGCCTGTCATTCCAGCACTCCGGGAGGCCAAGGGGGGCAGATCGCCTGAGCTCACAGGTTCCAGACCAGCCTGAGCCAGAGCAAGACCCTGTCTCTAAAAACAGCTGGGCATTTTGGTGGACATCCAGCTACATGGGAGGCCAAGGCAAGAGGACTGCTTGACCCCAAGAGTCTGAGGTTGCTGTGAGCCATGACGCCATGACACTCTACTTGAGGGTGACAGTTTGAGACTCTGTCTCTAAAAATAAAAATAAAAAAAACAAAGCGATTACTGATAACAGCTCATATTTGTGAAATACTATAGTGCCTGGCACTGGCAAGTGTATCTTTTCCTCTTCACAATACTCCTGTGTAAGTTTTATTACATCCATTATACAGAGAAGATGACGAAGGCCTTGAGAGATGAAGTAATTTGTACTGGGATAGAACATATGAGGTCTGACAATTAAGTTTACAAACTCATCCTACAAAAAGTGCTACACACTCACTGCTGCATAGCACCATGGTCACCAGATCGAGGGCCAAGGTGAGTACTTCAGAGGTGACAGGAGTGACATTCAGCAATCAGGACCATAGCACTTTTTCTAGGATGAGTTCTTGAACTTAATTGTCAGACCTTGCAAGTTAATGGCAGAGCCAGGATTAGGACTGGGGTCTGTGTGATACTGAAACCTGTATCCCAAACCACTGTACCCACAGCTTGGTTTGTGCCTCTTTCTAATGTTATGCAAGATACAGACGTGGTTTCTTCTGCGGGAGGGGCAATAGCAGGTTTTCCTAATCTGAGCTGGAAGTTTTCTGTTGAATGCAGTGTTCAGAATCCTTGGACAAGGATGAGACACAATAACTAATAGGGCAGTAGAATACCCTATATTCCCACTGTCCCTGTAGGGGTGAGAGGGACCCTGCCATGAATTCTCAAAGAAAGATGCATCTGGAGAGTCACAGTGGGCTATAGTTAGCATAAAGTTTCTCATTCGTTATTGTCTTTTTACTTCCTTTTTTAATTTCCTACCATTTTGAAATGGGATATAAAAAGACAACATGCCATACAAATATGCCTGGGGCCAGTGATGGAAGGTCCAGAAGCAGGTGTCAGTTTGGGAGACTGGCGAAAATGACAATATGTTTACGTTTATAAAAATGCTGGTGTAGGTTATATTAATGCTAACAAGACAAGAGAGTTTAAGCTGACTTGAAGTCTGTACACACGGATAGTGGGATCCTATAGGTTTCCATAAAATCTTCTCTATTAAATATTCTGCCTCATCATTGTGCAAGGTATTTAACACTGCATTTGGCAGAAAAATTCAAGTTCAGACCATGAATTTACAAAAGGTGATAACGGTAGTCCCTACTCTTTACAGGGTGATTTTAATATGGTAGAATCTGCACAGTGGACCACCTCCCTACACTGACCACCTCCTTATCTTGACCTAATTTTCACAAACCAGACACGCACCCCATGTGTGTCTCAGTAGCACAGGCCCAGCTCCTTATGCTGATCAGTCTGTTATAGTCCCTTGGGTGATCACGTTACAGAGTTCTGCTGTACTTGTTATCTGTGCCATGCACAGGGACACTGCAAGGTACCTACTGGTATCTCCATTCTGTAGATGAGAAAACCGAGGTTCATAAAGTTTAAGGAATTCGATGAAGTTTGTGTGAGATCCAGGTCTTTTGACATCACTCCAAGCTCTTCAGCATCTACATAGGCTTGTTTCCTAGAGAGACATGCTTGGTTCCTTATAAAGTGACTGAATTATGACAGAAAAGGTGAAGTGTTTCTGCTTTTCTCTCTGCTCCAGTGTATAGCGTGTTTGGGCTAGGGTGGCATAAAGGCTGATCTTATCGGAGTTCATAAACTGAGGCTTTTTAAAGTGGCGTTTTGACCACGATGGGTGAATGAATTAGTTCTGGAGGCCAGTTAGCAGAAGAGCGGCTGTGGAGGTGAGTATGTTAACTTTCAGAGACAGACGCTGCTGCCTCCATGAGTAGAAGGGCCGAATGCTCCTCGAAAGTCTTCCCTGCGTCACGTTGGGTCACAGAGTGTGATTCTCTTATCAGTCTCGTTTACCTAGAGTTAGGCTTACAATTGGTAAGGACTGGTCCAGTTTTCATAACTTATAATAACCACTCCTGATATTCTTAGAGCATTTTTCAGAATGGGAAGTACTTTTTCGTACATACTTCATGGTGAAATAAAACCAAACGAACCAACCAAAAATAACTCAACAGTCTCTGAAACTTATAACTGAGATTCAAGTTACGTTCTTCCTCAGTTTTCTTCTGTGTAAATGAGGACGGTAAAATAATACGCAGGCCACAGCAGCGACAGCTTAGGAGAAGCCTAGATATCAAGGGGAGAATAAAACAGCACCCCTTCCCTTGCTAAGTAAGGAGTGAGTTTACGGAAGAATGCAGTAAGGGAAATCAGAAAGAGAAAACAGGCATTTCAGCAAGGATTAAGATACATTTGGAAGAGATTTGACCTTTTCGTATTCTTGTTACATGTATGGCATTTTAAATGAAGCAAAGAAATTAATATTAAAAAAATATATTTGAAATACACAGTGTCACCACAGTGTGGTAACATTTTTGAGTCATTATAGAAATATTGCTGATTTCTTTAAATCTTAGTATTAGTGGAATGAAATTTACTCCTTTTCCTTTTGATGTTTTCTTTGGGTTTAACAGCAAAATAGAAATCAGTAAAAATTAAATTTATGTACCAAAATATAATATTAAAAAGGCATATATTTGTTCAATAGTAGACGCTTTTCCACAAAAAGACTAAAAGTCTTGAGAATAGATTATCCCTCCAACATGATCCAATGTAATGAAATTGAGGTTATTTTTATGCCTTGAAAGGCCTGGTAGTTCTCACTGAAAGCTTGGATCCCTTGATGGAAATATGTGAGGACATGTTTATTAGTAAATAAGTCTGGACATACATCAGGAAATCTCAATGTGTCAACTTAAGCCTATGCTATTATGCAAGTTATAGGGTCACTGAACAGTAAAGAACACTGTTTTTTCATTTTATTTCCATTTGCCTCTTATATGTATCATGTATCTACATAACACATAGAAAAAATTATACATAAGGGAATGATTATTTTAGGGCAAGTCTGTCTACCTACAGTGATAGGAACTGGGAAACCTGAGTTTTTTTTTTTTAATTAAATCATAGCTGTGTACATTAATGTAGTCATGGGGTACAGTGTGCTGTTTTCACACACAATCGGAAATACTTTCATCAAACTGGTGAACATAGCCTTCATGTCATTTTCTTACTTATTGTGTTAAGACATTTATACTCTACATTTAGAAAGGTTCACATGTACCCTTGTAAGATGAACCACAGAAGAATGGAAAAAGAAGTATCCAATGTACTCAGCCCTACCATGAAACTAATTTATAGCTTTCAAAGCTATAACCCAATTATAGC
>CAUYQV010081989.1:0-20001 GCA_963574575.1 Galagoides demidoff
TTTAGCTTTACAAGATGAAATTAACTAGAGATATGTTCACTGATCAGTTCATTGATCATAGAATATATGTCTAAAGCTATTATATCTTTTTAAAAGTACTTGCCATAAAATTCATACAAATTTCGCCATATGAACAACTAGGAATTGTGTGAAGCCTGGCTTTGTGCTTCCGCAGCAGCCATAATTTTTATGTCATGTGGCAACAAATTTTTAATATGTCTGTTTTTGTCCAATAGGTTATTCTGGAAGCTTCTGGAAGGGAGGAAAATAACTTACTCCTCCTTATAGCCCCAGTGTCAGGCTCACAGAAAGTAGGGTCAATAAATGTTTGATGCACAGACACATTCCATCACATATAAGCTATTGTTAATGTCACTGATACTTGCCTAATACTCAAAAGTGTTAGACAAGATTAATTATAATTGAGGATTATATAAAACAATCTTCAGATGTGATAGTCCAGGATTACACTAAATGATTCAGAAACATTGTATAGAAATTGAATGTTATCAGGAAAAAAGATTTTAGCAGCTCTGAAGTGACCAAATAACCAGCCGTACTAGCTCCTCTCACCAACATTCTCATACCCAAGTAACTTACAAAGATCTATTCATACATTTGGTGTTAGGGAATAATTGAGTTATTTTGATAATTCAAATGATTTTTACTAGTTTATTTTCCAAATAACCAAATTACATATTTCTAAATAGTTGGAATGATAGGTAAACTTATTGACAGCTGGGTAAGATTTTCTGTCAGGTAAAACGCTCTGCACTTCACAATGTTCTTTGATTGAGTTTCCAATTTGCTTTTCATACAAAGCTCATGAACCTTATTTTTCTCTACCATTTTTACAGTTGATGAACGTGTAGAGGCTCAGAGAACTCTAAGTCACATGTCAGCAGAGCTAGAACTTAATATGGACCAGGGTTACTAGTTGTTCCTACAGACTGTGCAGACCGACTCTGAAGTTCCAGCTTGCTTAGTATTAACCAGATTACCTGTCTTTGAGAAAGTTATTTAACCTCTAAGTTTCAGTTTTCTAATCTGTAAAACACATACTGCCTGCCTCAATAGTTTGTTATCAGCTGACACACCCAGATCCTCTAGCTCCATGTTGGACACATTTGGGCACACCATACCCATCATTTTCTTTCCGCCACTTCTAATGCTCTGTATTAGGTCTCTATTGCTGCGACCAATCACCACAAATTTAAGGTTTAAAACAACACAAATTTACCACACTATAATTTTACAGTTTAAAGTCCCTTATGGAGCTAAAATCAGTGTTGGGAAGGCTATGTTCCCTTAGCTTTTCCAGGCCACCTACATTCCTTGGCTCATGGCTCCCATACGCAGAGCCAGCAATAGAGTATATCTTGCATTCTGCTTCCATTGTCACATCTCTCTTCTTGGGCCTCTTTCTTCCACTGCCAAGATGCATGTAATCAGATTGGGCCACTTGGATAACTCAGAATATGCTATTTTAAGGTTTGTTGATCAGCAACCTTAGTCCCACCTGCAGCCTTAATGCCCTTTACCATGTAACCTAACATACACATTGTTGGAGGGGGGAGGATATTATTCTGTTTGCTACAATCCCCTTTCCGTCAGCTGCTGCTTCTACAAAGACTATAGCCTAAGGAAAAGGCACTAATTTAGATTAATTCTTATGATTTGCCTGAAATGTGGAAACTGGTGAAAAATTGACAAGACATTATAATAGAGATAATCTATTGGATGATGAAAAAGAAGTTGCTAGAGATCTTATGGAAAGTAATTTAAGAAAAAAGCAACTGAATGGGTTGAACTATCTCTCTCTCAAAGTCATGCTGAAGTTTTAGCCCCAACAGGGCTGTATTTGGAGACTGGGTCTCTGGGGAGAGAACTGGGATTAGATGAGGTCATGGGTATGGGACACTGCTCTGATGGAGCTGGTGTCCTTGTAAGGAGAGGAAGAGATACCAGAGATCTCTCTCACTCTGTGGGCACACAGAGAAGAGGCCGTGTGAGGACACGGAGAGAGGGTAGCCATTTAGAAACCAGGGAGAGAGGCCTCAGCAAAAACCGACCCTGCTGGCGCCTTGTTCTTGGACTTGTGGTCTCTAGACTGAGAAAATAAGTTTCTGTTATTCGAGCTGTCCAGTTTGTGGTGTTTTGTGATAGTTGCCCCAGCAGATAATGTACAGCAATCAAATTTGGGAGGGAAGGGGTTTGTTAATAAATCTAAATAAAGGGCACTGGAGACAGAGAGAATTCTATATTTGGTTAAATAAAAGTAAAATGCCAGGAAGGTGATGAATTTTAAAATACTTTGGCAATCCCAGAGGATTTGCTTTTAATATCCCAATGAAATGCTGAAAAACCTGCCTCATGCCTACATTATACCTGTCATTGGTTAAATGGGTGAGGGTGGGGGGCAGAGTTGGAGTTGGATGCCTAGATCTGGATGTTTTATTCATTTCAGTGGGCTTTGCCATTCTGAATAACCCAAGCCAGCTGGCTGGCCTTTCGTTTAAATGACAATTTCTCATATAGCACTTCATATTCCTACACCTCTTTGTAGGTATTTATAGAAAATCTTGAGCAAGCTGTCTCAGGCTCATGATCAATGCAACCTCTCTGTTCCTATCACAGGGCTTGTGACTGGCCAGAGAGTGGCATAATGGTTTTGGCCATTGGTTTCTGTTTTCAGCTGTGCAAATGCTATCATTTAAAACTTCCTCCGTTGGCAAATAGCAGTAGTATGACATGAGGGGGAAGAGGGGAGAAGTAATATCTATTAGGTGCTCACCTGGTCCCAGGGGCTTTCTCTAATTTCCCTCAATTCTCAAAATAATCTGGGGAGGTAGAAATTATTATCCTTGTTTTTGAATGAAAACAGAGGGTATAAAATATTATAACTTATTACTACCACGGTCACTGGTGGCATAAACACCTATGGTCGGTCTGATAGTTAAAGCCCTTATTTTTTTCCTATCAGTTTCTTCCCCAGACTTCCAACATAGTCTCCATTCATTTGCTCACCAGGCCCTGTGCTAGGTAATGAACATGCTAAGCCAGCCATCACATAGATGGTTACAGTCCAATCGAGCGATTATCTTACAACTTTATTCATAACCAAGAAGTGTTGGGGGGCAAGATATTAAAGGTCCATATTTCTGCTTTGAAGTCCTCTGTTGTTTTCTTCATTATAGTCTCAGCAAGAATGAAAATACTCAGGATTCTTACACATGTAAAAGATCTTGAGGGGGGCTATGTGCATTCTCCTGATCTAGTCTGAAATTAGTTGCATAGAAATTGGCCCTAACACCTCCGCAAGTGAACCTTAGATCTTATTAGCTTGTCAGTGTACATTTCCTCACTCGTGGGGAATAAATCAAAGCAGTCAAATTAATGAGAGTTTCAGAGGGAGGGTTCTGAACAGTACCCACTGAAATAAACCTCAAATAATCTGCCAAGATTTAGGAAAAGCTAAAAGTAGTGACTTTCAATTTCCAATTCATAAACCATCCCTTCGTTCTACACCCTCCCCTTGCCAATCTCCCTAATTTCTAATTGCATTAGAATTACTGAAGATAGGTTCTACTTGAAAAATAAAGTTAGGGCTTAAGAAAGCATAACCTCAAATTCTTCTCTGGTGTTTCTCTTTTTCTTTATTTCATAAATGAGATGATACACCACAACTGAAATTTTCCATGAATACAGTTGGCTGATAATGACAAAGTTTATTCACATATAGGCTATTATCCATTCTTCCTTACCTGGGAACAACCTAACTGGCTGTTCTACCCCAGGTACAGATACAGATAATCACTTTTGGTCTTTAATGAATGCTGGAGATAAATGAGAAAAACTGTATCTACTGGAAATTCGTCATGCTTTAGAATCATAAAAGCAGAGCTCTCAAATTCTAAGCGTCTCATAAGAAAATTGGGGTAGGGGGGGTCCTCATTGTTTATTTCCTTATTCCAAGCCAGTAGTTGCAGTCATTGAGTTTCTGTGTTGGCAATATGCTCTACAAGTCCAAGACTGCAAAGATGTGTCCTGTATGCCATTTCTTCCCACCCCTGTACCCATGGCAGACATCGCTAATTGACCAAGGCATGCATTAGGGAGGTTGAACATGGCTCAGAATTTTTCTCAAAATAAACTTGAGACAGCCATTGTGAATTGACAGAGTTAGTGTGAATTGAAATCTATTTGCCTTCCTTGCTCTAGACAAAAAACTTTTCCTCTATTTAAAAATCAGATAAGACTTCCCTAGGTTCTACTGTTACGCATTTATAATGTTCTTAAAATACTTCCCAGGTAATGAAGAACTGCATTTATAACAGGTGGAACAATATCTTGGAGGATGGATCCAATATCTTAGGATCTGATAGAAAGGCATATCAACACAACTGAATGCAGGGAGAATTGCAAGCCAAGTTTAAGAAATTTTTAAAAATGGAAATGATTTTTTTCTATTTGAAAAATCACTAACAGTAAATATTCATTGATAGTTTTGTGTTATTTATATAGATGCCCGGATCACATATCTACATTACATAATCCTAACACACACTGTGACTTGGCATGTGGCAGCACCCTCCGGGATGGCTCCTAGTGACCCACATCTCCTGGTATTGGCGCCTGAGTAGTCGCCTCCCACACTGTACCAGTGATGGTCTGGTGACCCACAGCATATGACGGAAGTGATGGTGGATCAGTCGCTCCTGACACTGCTTACAACAAACATTGTAGCTCTTGTCTTTGTCTCCTTAATCTCTTGCTTTGGGAAAAGGCAGCTGCCATACTGTGAGCAGCCCTGTGTGCCTGTGACGTGGTGCCAACAGCCTCCTGCCTCATTAGTGAGCTTAGAACAAATATTCCAGCTAGTCTACTAAACCAGTCTTTAATTCCCCACCCTGGCTAACAGCTTCACTACAACTCCAGAGACCCAGAATAAGTCAGGGAAGCCACGCCTGGATTCCTGATGTTCGGAAATCGAGTGAGAAAAATACTGTTTTAGGCTGCAAAAATTTATAGAAATTTATCATGTGGAAGTAGAGAATTAATGCATGAATCTGAATCTTTTCATGATATAGAATTCAATGAAAGCAATTAATAGCTATATCTAATTTATAAAATTTAAATTCAGTTTTACTAATAAACTTGATGCCTCTTATAATAATTTTGTTACATTATGTAACATGCATATAAAGTATGTGAACTTTTCTTTTTTTTTCTCTTTTTTGGTGACAGAGCCTCACTCTGTTGCCCCAGGCTAGAGTGCCGTAGCATCATAGCTCACAGCAACTTCAAATTCCTGGGCTCAAGGAATCAATCCTCTTGCCTTAGCCTCCTGAGTAGCTGGGACTACAGGCAATGAGCCACCACACCCTACTAGTTTTTTCTATTTTTAGCAGAGATGGAGTCTCTCTCTTGTTCAGGCTGGTCTAAGACTCCCAAGCTCAGGCAATCCACCAGCCTCAGCCTCCTAGTGTGCTAGGATTACAGGTGTGGGCCACAGCACCTGGCCAAAGTATGTGAACTTTTAAAGTGGAATCAGGGCAGCGCCTGTCGCTCAAAGGAGTAGGGCACTGGCTCTATACACCTGAGGTGGCGGATTCAAACCCAGCCTCGGCCAAAAACTGCAAAGAAAAAAAAAATATAAAGTGGAATCATAACAAAAGCTATGATAAATCTGTAATAGTATCCAATTTCAAAGGGAAGATGAAAAAGTGGGTGGAAAAATGGTTAAGCTAATCAGATAATTTCACTATAGCACCTTCAAATAATGGACATTTTATTATTAAAATTAAGAATGCTATAAGCCTCTTTTTAAGGAAAAAATAAAAAATCTCCTACTGTGCACTGATACATTATACAAACACACACCCGGACGCGTACATATGGCAAATGAGTAACCCTGCCCACGTATACACACACAGAGACATATAAGTCTATTAGTTCTATGAAACACTGGCTCTAGCAATGCCAGCACTAATTAAATTTGTTTACACCAGGAAAAATGCTTTCTCCTCTTACATCAGCACTTAGGCAGATGATAGAGCATTATTAGATGTGTAATGGACATGCGGATGGATAAAAATACTCAGTGAGGACCATGTTTGTCTGGACTCCCTTGGGACAGCACTGACAGTTATTCCCTTGCCTGAGGCTCGGCTTCCATCAGATGTATTATAACAATTCAATTTCGGGGAAGACAGTGACAGATGCAAATTTCAGGGAAGAGATTATATGTATACGGACTGTTGCCTCCTCTGGTATTCCGGGAAGGTGACTTCAGTCACCATTCTTTTTAAGAAGAGGTGAGAGAAATAAAGATCCCAGTTTATTACTTGCTATTTCTTGCCTTCACCGTATCATCCACTTGGTAAATGAACCGCTCTCACCTCAAAAGCTATCACATGTCAGGCTCAAACTTTGGGTTGGGGTAGTAAGAGGATAAAGTTTAAAAACAAACAAACAAACAAACAAATAAAAAACCACCAAAAACTAAATACTAAAAAGTCAGAGGTGTTTGTTTATGCAGACTTTACTCATCTGGCAATATTGCCTAACTGAATGCAGCCAGGAGCCATGAAGAACCCCCCTCACGGAAATGTTAAGAGTGGGGGTAAGAGGCAAGGAAGGCCAGCCTCTGCTGAAAGTGCCTACTCTGGGCCAGAGGCTGTGATAGACTCTTCACGTATGTAAGCTCATTCATTCTGGACAGGACCCCTAGGAACTGTCCATGTTATACATTTGGAAGGTAAAGCCCAGAGAGATTAAGCAATGTGCCGAGGTTGTTCAGCTATCCTGTGGAGACAGCAGCATTTTCATCAAAGTTTCTCCAAGTCCAAAGCCCATGCTCTACTTCCCTTATATCAGGTGGCTTTCCTGTAATCGAATCCACCTGCACCAGGACTTACATACTTGATTCACATAAGCACCCTTGCAGACCCACATTCAAGAACTCTTTATCAGCAGTTCCCATTAGCCTGATTATCTGGTTTCCTGTCCTTTTCAAATAAGAAACTGCTGGGGAAAGGGTGGCTTGTGCAGAGGAAGCCACCTTAGAGATGGCACATTGAGAGGAGGGAGAGATGACAGCTGTGTCTCTACTCTGGTTTATCCCTTTAATAACTCCTGCAGAACTTACTGTATTATGTCTAATAATGGGCGTTCATAAGGATTTTGTCCAGTGGCCTCCACACAAGAAGGCAGGGAAGTCTGTAACCCTCATTAACGTAAGACTTCTATCAAGAACAGTTAAACAGAAGAAAGTCTCGATGCTTGAATACGGTTAAGATAGGAAGAAAGAAACCCAACCCTAATTTGACTATAGTTTTTCATTTTTCTGCTATATTCCTACAGTACAGTGATTCAAATAGGAACTAAACATCATTAATCCAGTAAGTCAGAGAGCAAGTTCCCTTCCAGAAGAGAGATAATTCTGGAAGCAAGTAGTGTGATACTAAATGTAATCTGTACACACAATTCCTGGGTCCTTGCTCCACACGTGCCTTTCTCCTTCACAGGTTATAAACAATACCTTCGCTTTATTAATCACTTTTTTGCTAGAGACCACCAGGAAAAAATATACCATGAAAACATTTTGCCAGGTTTGTCCCTGTTTTTTTCTCAACTATTTTCAAATACAAAGCTTTTGGATGTTCAGTCTTTCTAATAGTCATATGATTTTTCAGGGTTTCCCCCTCCATATTGTTGGTTTCTCCATACTCTAAATTCACGATGCCTATCAGGCATACACTGTGTCCAAAGTTTTACGATAGGTGTTCGACATTTAACAACTTTCTGAACTAGGTAATAGTCCCCTTACCTTAGATCACGAAACTGAGGTTAAGGGAGATGTAAGAAACTGTGTAAAGTCAAAGGGCTTAAGAATCAGGAATCTGGACATACCCTTGTTTTACAAAAACAAAGTGTTTTGACCACACATCTCAAAAGACAGCAAGGTATGTCTCCCTTTTCCTCCCCAAATGCACACCAAGTATAATTTTTTTTTTTAATTTTATTGAATGGTAACTATGTACATTAATGCCCTTCTACACCAAGTATAATTTGCTAACGGGATACACAAGGAGGTCTCCCATGATCTTGGGAGTCTATTGGGATTCCCCTGCTGTATTCATAATGCCAGTTCTGATATGAAAGAAGTTACCTAGCAGGTATAGAGGTAGACCCTGGTTTGTCCATGGTAAAACTAAGCATTTCAGTAGCTAGAAGATGTATTCCTGTTCAGGTTTTCAAAAATAGGTCTCTAAAGGGCTTGGGGTCAGAAGACCTTGATTCTAGCTCTGGCTTGGTAATTTAGTAGCTGTTGATTTTCTTGCAACTACTCAAGGCTTTTATTTTCTTCATCTATAAAGGAGGAAAAATGTGGCTTAGGGAGAAGGGTGCCAGCCCCATATACCGAGGGTGGTGGGTTCAAACCTGGCCCCGGCCAAACTGCAACAAAAAAAAATAGCTGGGTGTTGTGGTGGGCGCCTGTAGTCCTAGCTACTTGGGAGGTTGAGGTAAGAGAATTGCCTAAACCCAGGAGTTGGAGGTTACTGTGAGCTGTGATGCCACAGCACTCTACCAAGGGCAATAAAGTGAGACTCTGTCTCTAAAAAAACCCCAAAAACCAAAAAACAAGATAAAGGAGGAAAAATGACAGGTACACATACCTCAAGGGGTTGTTCTAAGAATCCACTGAGGCAAGGTTTGTTCATATACTGTCTTATTGATCTATTAAGTTATTAACTGTCTGTTTTTCTTCAATGTTATATAAATTCCATCGTATCGGGAAACTAGTCTGTATCTTTCCCTACCATACCTCTAGGGCATAGAGCACTGTCTGGTAACAGCAAAAGCCCCCCAAATATTTGCAGAATGAATGAACCGTGTATATTTGAAGCATTAAAAAATATTGATGATTACTAGTATTAAGAATTTTTAGTATTTTTCATTAGAAACGAACTTTTCATAAATATTAATACTATTTGCTAGCAAGTGAATTCAAGGCAGTCAGCATTTAAGTTCGAAGGATGATTCTGTTCCAATGTTTGGATGTTTCCCTGGAAATTATTCCCAGGTTTTTCCCCACATGATATCTGGTATTAGCATTTAAATCACATGAATTGAAAATGGTGAGGCTTCATTTCTTGTTACTAATTTTTGTAACCTCCGAGAAGGTTTCTTGGTTTTGCTGATTATTCTGCAACTTCCAGGTTCTCTCCAGATGTGAAGAAAATTGCTTACTTGGTGGAGATGCGTGTACTTACTTGATGAAGTACTTGATGCCATCTGCTGTGTAAGCTTCCTCCCACCCATAAGGTAAACCTAGAGTGAAAGGAAACCAAAAATACATTTAATATGATGATGGAGATAACGTTATTTCCTGGACACAGACCTCCCCCATCTTTGCAATTATTTTAAGTACGTTCCTGGTACAAAATAATTTTCTAGAAAGGGAGAATTAAGACAATTCAGATAAGCTTTCGTACTCAGCATCTTTAGAATACAATAAATAAGTCTCGAGCAGTTAACAATCTGCTTTAGTTGCAATAACTGGATTATGACTTGTCATTTACATGTGGTGAGCATTTTTGTCAGCAGGATTCAAGCAAAAATTTGTGTTGCAGTGGATGGTTTTTGCCTGGAGGCAGAAGGATGGACAGGATGGCCTCTGCTTGTCTATTCTGGCTCAAAGTTTCTTTAATTGGCTCCCTTTACATCCTCTCACTAAGCTCCACGGGGAATCATACGCGAGTGCCAGATCAGCAGGGGTTTGAAAGTAGCTTTTGGACAAGGCAAAATTCCTTATTAAGTTTGAAAGTTTAGCAACGTGATTTACAATGGATTGTGACATTTTACTTTGTTAATTAAGAATTTTGTGCACTAAACATAAACGGCCAAACAATTTGCTAAACTTAGCTCCCATTTCGGTAATGGGATTGAGAATAGTTAGCTATAAAGAGATGTGGCTTGACGTCAGCAAGCAATATTTGGCCATATTTCTGTAAATGAGTACACTTTGGCCCTCATCGTATCCCGAGATCAGCCCTATGTCGAGGCAGACGTGTTCCCGTCTACTCTGATTTGGGGTGGTACCCCTCTAGAACACCATGGCTTCCACCCCCCGGCTCCATCCCAGAGTACTGCACTGCTGAGGATGTTAGTGGACCCTTTGGATCAGTTCTTTAACACTAGCTTACCATAGCCCACTTCTTTGGGAAGTAACTGAGTTTTAACAAAAACAATCAGTGACTTTTATTTCCCCAAGTCTTAGCAAGCAGCAGAGCAGAAGCTCAGGAACGGTAACTTTCTGAATAACTCTCCCAGCATTCACCTCCAGAGAATACTCTTTGAGAAGTAGCTTTGTAATTAAGGACAACTGAAAAATCTTTGTGGTATATGTATTTCCGGTCTTTTAACACAAGTTGTGTAAAATAAGACCTTGGGGGAAATTCCATAATTACTTCCTTTCTATTCTTCCTCACGAATAAATGTCCCTATTCTACAATGAAAAGAAGCACGTCTGAGAACCTAGCATAGGCAAATAAGTGGATTCTTGCAATGATAAAGTGATGCTCTACACACATCTCCGGTGTCCACTGCCAGCAGGCTCCCCAGACAGTTCCCGAGGAACTCCGCTGCTGCGCCAGGCTGGGGCATTTATTTCTGTCCTCACCCTTTCTCCATCTTTTTTATAGATCACTTCATTCATCACTGCATTCAAGCCCCTTACCTGCAGGCAAGAATCTGATGACTGCACAGAAGAACCTTGCTTTCATGACAAAAAGGTTCAGAAATACCAGGATTTCTGACGGCTAAGGCAAAGGCAGCTACAAGTGACGTAGAAAGTTATTCTACTGTGACTAAGTGTTTTGTCTGCTAAGTGACTTACTTGTCTGACCAGCACAATTACATCTATCTTCTAATTTCTTGTCACAGGTATTTTTTAATAAATAGGAAAGGAAAATGTATACTTTAAAGATACTTTCAATTCATAGGATCATTTGAAAATTGACATCGCCATCAGAATACAATTCCTGCCTTAACTGTTCCCTAACAATTACTAAATAAGAATTGTAACATCAAAAGTCTTATAAAATTACTAATCCATACGTATTTAAGTCACAGTGGTTATTTAATGACTGTAGCCAAAAAGATACCCTGCATATTCAATTATATGTGTGTGTGTATTTGTGTATATATATATATATATATATAGAGAGAGAGAGAGAGAGAGAGAGAGGGTGAGAGAGGGTTAATTTTAGGATTATTCTCTGTTCTGAAAAAAGAAGTATTTCTTTTCATCTTTTCAGGAGACTGAATTAATGTAATCTGTAAAAGATAGGCCTTGAGACTAAACTGACAGTATTTAATCACTTAGGGATAGTCCAGTTACAGAAAACATAATCACGTTCAGTTATAAACTGAAAAACACAAATACTTCATACAAAAAGAACACTTGATTTCCGCAAGGTTATACGTAGCATGCTTACGGTAGACTGAGTTTTCCATCAGTAAATGCTTTCATTTCTTTATAATAGATGATCTGGATGTGATCACAACTTTATCTAAGTACATTTCAATAATTATTGTACCAAACACTATATTATTTCTACATTTCTCATATTGCTATACTTGTAAATATATAACAGTTACAGTTTCCCTTTTCTTTTCCTGTTTGTTTTAAAACTGTTATGGCAGCTACAACCACCTGTAATTGTTTCTGATTGTGTTTGTCTACAAACCCTCACACAACATTCTTTCCATCAGAGTTCATCTGTTTCTAATCAACAACTTCACGGTGAAGGCTCCAGAATCTGCATAAGTATCTTGCCAAAGTAACAGTTTTAAACATATTTAGCTTAGAATACTGGCTGTCACCTAAAACTCAACATATCCAAAACCAAATTCATCGTGTTTCTATACAAATAGTTTCCTTCCCAATTTCCTGGCCTGCTTAGGTACCAAAGCAGATTCTCTATGTCCTAGCTAGCCTTATATTCATGCATTAGCATTAATTGTTCATTTATTATCTGGTCAGCATTTTGCTAGATGCCCAATATACAATGACAAACAAAAACACATGAACCTGGATCTTCTAGAACATAAAAAAAACAAAAAGACACCATTAATATGAGGAATAAATATTATGAAGGAAAAGTAGGGAATACAGTGAAAGAGTAACTCACAGCACAAAGGCAAAACTCCCCAATATAAAGGACTCCTGAAAATCTGTAAGATGAATGGTAACAAAATACGTAAAACGCAAAATAGTTAGGATACAGGAAATTCGAATTACTTAAACATGTGAGAATATGCTTACCTTTACTCATAGTAAGGGAAATGGAAATCAAACGATTATGACATGACACATCTATCAGATTAGCAAAGATTAAAAAAGTTGTTTATAAGACACAGTGTTGAGGGTGTGAAGAGGTAATTATTCTCATACTAATGGAAATAGCAAAGTATAAAACATAATTATGAGGAAAAACTTATCAATATCTATCAAAAGTCTTAAATGCTAGTAATAACAAGAGGCGACATTTATGGAGTGGTTAGGTGCTGGGCACTGCTCTAAGCACCAGAGGTGTACCAGTCCACTTAATTCTCACAATGACTCTATGAAAACTGCTATTATCCTTATTTTAGAAATAAAGGCACTGAAGGTTTAAGTAGCTTGCCCGAGGTCAGAAAGCTAGCACGTGGCAGAGCCCTGACCCTTCACCACCATGCTCAAGTGTCTCCATGTACCGTCTAATCCGGAAATTCTTCTAGGCACTTAGCCTGTAGATATGCTTTATGTGCAGTATTGTTAACTAGAAAAACAAAAGTTTGGAAATAACATAAATAGCCACCGGTGGGACTGATTAAATGAGGAAGTAATTTATACACCAATTTGGATGTGGTGGTGTGTAGGGTCAAGGAGGGGTCCCTGGAGGAAGTGGGCTTATGCAGGCAAAGACGTGGGGAAGAGCACTCTGGGACTAGGGAGGGGGAAGGGCATCTGCAAAGGCTCATGGGAAAGAGCTTGGCACATCTGAAAAATTGAGAGGAGACCAGTTACCTGAGCGGAGTGAATGATAGGAGAGTTAGCTGGAAAGACAGGGAAATACGTTAAAACTGAAAAAGTAAAGCAGGAGATGTGTGTCTGTTTAAGATGAAGAAAGCTGCAAGAGCCTGCAGGTCCCACTAGACACGGAGAAAAAGCTGCATAATCTAAAATTAAAAAAAAAATCTTTTATGTGTCTGTTCCTTAGAGACTTTGTGCCTCGCTTGAGCTGCTTGCTCCTCAGGTGAACTGAATTCCAAAGGACGCCAAGCCCCTCTGAGGAAAGATGAAGCACACAAGTGAGGAGAAAAAAAAAACAGCACAGGAAGAAGTTTTGCCACAAAATTTTGTGGGTGGGAAGAAATACTGTGAAAATGTGAAGTTGTTAACTTGTTTTTAAAGCCTGATTATGGGGCAGCATGAAAAGCTTTGTGTCTCTAGAAGCCCTAGAAACAAGGAGACTATGCCCTCCCTAAACAGCTCTTGGCTCGTGAGAGAGAAAGATGAGGGGTGGGAGGGGATAGGAAGGAGCTGCCTTGGGGGTTCAGGCTCATGCAGGGCCTGCAAAATTTTGACGGTGGAGAAGCACCCAGAAGACACCAGCCATGCTCTGGGCCCTGCACGAGTACACGACGGGCACAGAGGATCCAGGTGCCATGGAGCCGCCTTAATACAGAGAGCAACCGGCTGCTCCTAGGGGAGAAGCAGGAGACTGTCCCACAGCCTGGACAGGACTCAGCTCTGACACGAGACCAGACTGTTCCTGGAGCAGGGGCCAGATCATCGCTGCCACAGTCTCCGTCCCAACTCTGGGAAATCATCCTTTGTCTTTTTGTGGTGTGAGAAGAAGAATAGAAAACCTGGCATCTTCATAGGACACTGACATTAGGTAAAAAGTACCCTGTCTTGGGGGGGGTGCGCAAGGATAGCAAACCAGTTCAAATTCAGAATCCTACACCAATACAAACCACAGTTCTTTGACTGCCAGAAGGAGAGGAAAAGGAAGCCCCCCTTGAGCACTGAGTAGGAGGTAGGATTGTTTGCAACTGGGGAGGGGCAGGGAGGCTGAGAAAGTCCCACCTCTGAGACTCAGGTGCACAGGGCCTGTCTAAAGCAGAGGCTGGAATGGGAATACCAGGAGCTTTTCCTCCCGCCTCCATAAGCACTAACTATTAACCTTGCACTGAGTGAAAAGCAACAGCCTTCTATAGCCGGGGGAGCGCAAGAGTGTGGACATTCAGCAGTCACTGATGCAGGTGTGGAGAGGTTGCTGACAGCTGAGGACGGAACAGGAATCCTGAGAAAAAAACTTCCATCACTCCAGGCCTCACCTAAGTACAGGAGAGTGGCAGACCACCACTGGAGAGATCTCAAATCTGTGAACTCAGAGATAACACAATACAAACCTAGCTCAAATACAGACGAGACTCAATCAATCTTCATGCTGGCAGAGAAGAGACACGCTCATTTCTGGACTTAAATATTATTTACTTCAGCCTCTAAAGTTTCCTGTCTTCAGTGAATGACAGTCACTCACATTATGAGACATAGAAAAGCCGAAGGAAAAAAAATCCAAAGCTAAAACCACCAACACAACCAGATCCAGAGATGGACAAAATATTGAACTTTAAGTAACCATAATTTATACATTAAGAGATCTAGAAGAATCTAGCTACTTAGGCCGTGGTAATGCTCATCTGCTTGTGTAGATTACACAGGAGGGTGACTGAGTTTGTTGATGTCCGGAATCTTGTTAAATGCTATGACAGAAGGAGAGAGGGCCAAGGGAATCGAAGAAATTTGCCAGAATGACTGGAATAATGAACCATAGACCATAAGCTAAAGGAGAAGGTAAGTAAAAACAGCAGTAGAGACTGGAGAAAACAGAAAATAGAGAGGTGGAGTGACAAGCGCCCTTAATGAGAACAAACCACAGTTTATAAGGCTTTACTACAGAATATGACATGCTTCACACAAGAATTTTCACTTGATTTGCAGTCAGAAAATCACACTCTATATGCAATGTTCTTGATTATAGTTGAATAACGGTAGGGAAGTAATAATCTTGCGGAGACCTGAATTTCTCATTTATACATGTGTAACAGTGATAACAACTATCCTCTTAGTTACAGAGATAACAGAAGACTCTGATTCAATAATACAGGGTGTCCATAAAGTTTGTATGCAATTTTACCATGTTAAACTAGTTTAAAATGCACATGAAGTCTGTGTCCACCCTGTGTATAACCACACAATTATATACAGAATATGACAATCATTATTAATAGTAATTATACAAAAGAAGACCATTATTATTAATAGTAATGAAGGCAGTTCCTTCTTCATTGCTTATGGCTCTACTGATATATTTTGGATGCTTCTGGGAAAATCTTATAAATTATCTACAGGGGAAACCTCTATTAAGGTGTAGGCTCATTTTCTTTTTTATATCCTTTCCCTCCATACAGGAAATTATATAGTTTGTTTCACTTCTGATAAGATTGAGCACAAGAATTAACAGAAACTAGTTGGTCACTCTGATCCTTATCCAGCAGAGTGATGGTAAAGGCATAACAACTGGCTCCTGGTGGAGGGGGGGAGCCTCGATTTGTAACATTTGCTAATATCCGTCGTGTAAATTCTCTACCATGATTGAGTCACACTATGAATGTGATGTCACTGAATATGGAACTGGGAAGAAATGCATGGTTGTAATACACCATAATATTCCTAGATATAATAGATATAAATAATCTTAAGAACAAAGGTAATAGTAAAATGTTGGAATAATAAGAAAGTGGTTGGTTTTCAGTATTTATTACATTGTCTTTTAATTTAATTCAATTTTCAGTTAGAACATTTTATTAGAGCTGTTTTGGAGAGAAGTATGGAGAGCCCTCAAAAATCTAAAAGTAGACTTTTCGGCAGTGGAGGATCTGATACAATGTGGGGGGTAGGGGAATGAGGCAGTGGGGAGAGGGGAGGATGGAGGGAGATGGGGGGTCAGGGTGCACATCTCTTGGGGGTGGGGCACAATTATAAGAGGGACTTTACCTGACACATGCAATCAGCGTAACCTACTTCTTTGTACCCTCAATGAATCCCAAACAATGATAATAATAAAAAAAAGTTCAGTCCCGGATTTGGAAAAAAAAAAAAGTAGACCTTCCATTTGATCCTGCAATCCCCTTACCAGGTATCTACACAGAAGAATAAAAATCATTTTACCACAAAGACATTTGTATCAGAATGTTTATTGCAGTCAATTCATAATTGCTAAGTTGTGGAAGCAACCTAAGTGCCCATTGACCGATGAATGTATCAACAAACTGTGGTATATGTATACCATGGAATATTATGCAGCCATTAAAAAGATAGGAGACTTTACATCTTTTACATTTACCTGGATGGAGCTGAAATAAATCCTTCTTAGTAAAGTATCACAAGAATGGAAAAATAAATATCCAATGTTCTAGAAACTAATATGAAACCAATATATAAACAATTGCATGCTCATACAAACAATAAAACACAAATATAGTCTAGTATGGGGATAGAAGGAGGTGGGAGGACAATTGGCAGAAAGGTGGATGGTATGAGGCAGGATCTCACCTAAGTGTACATTGTGAAGGCTTATAACACACCGCCTGGGTGAAGGGCTCTTTTGCCAGTGAAACTTTACCCCGTAAGAGAGAACAATGTAACTTAAAAATATGTACCCTCATATTAATTAGAAATTAAAAAGAGACATTTTTATTTTTAATAATGTCTTTGACAATCTGCTCACAAAATTCCTTTATAAGCCAATACCAGCTAGCTCCAGCATACCACTGTAGTTACCCATCTCTTAGCTCTCTGTCTCTGACAGACAAGCAGTTCAAAAATCAAAGGATAGAAGCACTCTTTTGTCTAATAGATGACTGATCCCAACTTTTAAAGGTGTAAAGAATTGTTGCTCTAACTATAAACTATGTATTAAAGGTTTACATAGAGCTTTCTCCGTGCCTGACATTCTAGGTATTTTACGAATATTATTAACTCATTGTACTCTCACAGCAACCATTTGAGATAGGTACTGCTTTTACCTCATTTTATAGAGGAAACTGGGGAACAAAAGAGTGTTAAATAGCGTACCCTCTGTCACACTGCAGTCCCGATTTGCACACAAGTAATCAGATGCTGGAGCCTGTGCTGTTGACCCTTGTGTTGCTTCCACTTCCCTAACTCCTATGCTAATAACCAATATTAAAATGATCAAGTAGGGCGGCGCCTGTGGCTCAAAGGAGTAAGGTGCGGGCCCCATATGCCGGAGGTGGCGGGTTCAAACCCAGTCCTGGCCAAAAAAAAAAAAAAAAAAAAAGATCAAGTAATTCTTTTCCTACATTTGAAAAAGAAAAGAAAAGAAAAGAAAAAATATCCCCAACAACTCAATTTGTGCATTCTCCAAAGCCATATACTTTTAAAAAGAGAACTGAAATTATTTCTAGGCTTGAACACAAAGCAATCTATTTTAGAGACATTTTATGTTAGATTTACAATTTTACAAGTTAATTTGTAGGTTTGAACTGAGGTGCCAATTTGAAAAGAACTACCATCTAATTTTCCTATGAAAAAGGAATTTGTTATACTGAGACCTATAAATAACCAGTATTTCGAATATAAAAAATAATTACTAGGAAAATAATTTTAAAAACTGTATAGAGTTTTCTGACTTGTGCTTTAAATATTCAATATTGGACTTGCCTAAGTGCTGTCTGAACAGACATGGTTTTGGACCTGTGACTTGATTTTTTACTACCCGATTACAAACATCATTGTTGTTTGAGGAGAAAAAGGGCAAAATTATATATATAGATATATAATTTGTATATATATATATATTTACATATATAATTTGTGAGAGAGAGAAAGAGTAGGTTCCCCAAAAAATGTATACACATTTTATGAAAGGACAAAACTGTATTAATATTGTAATACTCAAGTCACCTTTGGCTTCTGCAGTTGTAAGAAATACAACACACAATATACAAGATAACAAACATTAATAGTATACACTGAGTATTAAGATTTTAATGCATTTTTTCCTTGCTTAAAATGTGCACGTTTTTGACACCCCTTGTATTTAATATAGATACATACACATGCATGATGTAGAACCGTTTTCATGTTTTGTATGTCTCAAACCCCAAACTTAAAATGTTGACATAATTAGATACGAGTTATCTCTAGTTAGAAGAGACTTACCCAGAGAGCTAAAAGCTATAGTGTATTAAAGGAACAACATGGTAAGAATACTTCCAGGGCTTATTTGGTGGTCCACAGTGCTCTATCTACCTGTCACCATTTTTTTTTTTTTTCAAATAGAGACTTTAGAAAGTCTAGTACCCAGTTAAAGAGAAGTGGAGAAGCTAACATTTGTTTTCTGCATTTTTCTTCCCAACAAAGAAAGATGGAGAGGAGAAAAAGGAAAGATGCGTGCAAATATGCATCAAAAACTCGGTGTTTTTAAAGTTGGAGTTCTTTCATTCCTCGTTAAATTACGGGGTCGTTTCCCTGAACTCCGACATTCAGACATACGAGAAGCCAGCTTCAATGTTCTTTCTTGCACCACTCTTATCCCATGACCCACAGTGCAGATGGGAGTGCAGGACTTCACCAGCAGTTGTCTCTGGCATTTACACAATGCTGGAGGAGTTATCTGGGCTCAGGTATTTTGATTTTTTTTGCTTTAAACAGTAGGATACAATGGATTTCATTCTGTGCACTAATGAAATTCAGCATCAAACTTGCTGAAGCTTTTCTCACTAGGGTGTGAGATGTCCTTCTGCATAATCAGCCCAAGGAGAGGGCTGAAGAGGACGACAAGAAGATCTATTCAAATTCTTTTCTGCTTTGACTGTCTTTGCTGATGACTATTCATCTAATAAATTCAACCAATGTAGAAAGTGATTACGGATAAATACATCTGTTTTCTCCTTCCCCCAACTTCCTATTTCTAAATGTCTCCTTACCCCATAGGTAAACTCCCCCCTAAATTCTGAAGTTCAATATAATTGTCTTGGGTGAAGTAATTGAAAAAAGCAACTTTCATTTTGCAAATCTAAGTGAAAATTTGAACGCAATTTTTTTTTTATAGCAAAGCATTTTTTTTGGATTACTCTTTGTCAAGTATTAAATTTGTTGCTGTAAGAGAGAGCTTCTGCTGGTTATTCTTATAGCAAATTTTATATGAATTCAGTGTTTACTTCACTAAAAAAAAAAAAAACTTTCAATTTATCCACCCTATTATCTTAGCAGATGACTTTGCTTCTTACCTCCTTGAGAAAACAAGCAGCAAGAAGAGAATTTCCAGATTCCCACCACAACACCCACCAACAAGTCACATACTCCGTTTATCAATTCCCACCACAACACCCACCAAGTCACATACTCTGCTTATCAATTCCCACCACAATACCTACCAATACTTCACATACTCTGTTGGTCTCTGGCAATCCTCCTGTCTTATACTTCAGCCCAACAATTATCCCCTCTCTATTCTAGCTCATTGCCATCAGCCTAAAAATGAGTGGTAGTATATTCTATTCAGAAAACAACAACGAAACAAAAGCAAAACTTCTGTCTTGATCTCAATTTTTTTTTGATGTGACAGATTGTGAGCCTGATTTCTTTTCCTTTTTCTCTCTTTTTTTTTTTTTTAAATCGTAACTGTGTATAGTGATGCATTTATGGGTTCAGTGTACTGATGTGATATACGACGTGAAATGCCTACATTGAACAGATTAACACATCCATCACAATTATACTCTTTTCTTAGTAGTTTTGAAACATACCCTTGCATCATGCAGATCAGGTGAGTTCCCCCTGAATGCCCTCCCACCTCCCCTTCCCTCAAATTTCCTTGCAGCTACTACTCCCCTTTTATCTGTTCCACTTCA